>CABFWB010000457.1:268546-299579 GCA_902151455.1 Timema bartmani | reverse complement strand
TTGCAGTAACCACTCATATTTATTATTAATGAATATTATTGAGTTCTACTAGCACTCCTATAGTTATTTTACAATAGACACGTACAGTTGTTTTAGTTCATTAAAATATTTTACGCCCCCTGAAAATCCAAGGTCTGCGCCCTTTTGGAGAGCCCAGTCCGACCCTGGTAACAAGGACAAGATTGATGATGATGAACCTGTGAGTGATGAGTCAGAAGTTGATAGGGCAATTGGAGCGGAGCTGAAGACAACCAAACCTGATAGCAGTCGTGTGACACCTTCAGACAGTTCTGATGTTGATGAAACTGGAAGAGACATGACAACCCACAAACTCGACCTATTAGAGAAAGGCGTCGGCCCAAGTACCTAAAGGATTTTGTCACCGTAGTGTTGTGATTAGTATGACATTGTGTGCCAATGTCTATACATTGCATATATCATCATCTAGTAATAAGATAGTTTAAGGATTAATTAACAGTGTATTTGTAAATTACATGTGTGAACAGACTTCATCGAGGACGATGAGTGCTACAGGATGGCCGAGTGTTAGAGACTCACTGAAACTTATTGCGTGAGGTTGGCAAGACTGGTGATTACAGGCGAGAGACAGGACAGTCAGTGCGTGAGATGGCGGCGTGTAGACGTGAATAAGGCGTGTGCGAGTTAAGGTCGTGAAAAGGGGTTGTGTTCGTACATGTGCGTAGCACAAGTTATGTTGGATCACCAAGTGTGCAATAGCTAGACCATTTGTGGTTACAGCAGTAGTCTGCCACATTTGTATCATGGCTCTAAATTCAGAAAAAGGAATTTTGAACCATTTCCATCCTAATGATAATGTTAATTGTTTTGTTATTTTTTATTTATTCTCTTTGTTATCAAATGGGATTTCTTATAAATTTATTTTGTTAAAATGTCCTCTCAAAAATTTATAGCTAACGACGCCCATGCTACAGTAGATCATATAATATTTTTTAAATTAAAATAAATATAAAAAGGTAATAAAAGGCTAATTAAATTGTGAAAAATACGATGCAATTTATGTATTACTCAGGGTTAGTAAAACAAGATTAAGTTAATACATTTAGTCCATGTGTTATAGTGTGTAACTAATTTATGAATATTGTGTATATTGATATATGCTTAGTGTATATTGATTTACTGCTTAGTTTATGATTCATTTATGTAGTTTATTATTTACACGATTAAATTACATGACGCTTTTAGTCAATTCAATTAAAGTATTAACAACTTAATCGACAGTAATTAGTTTCATGTTAGTAGTAATTTTTAAACAAATAATGTTGCTATCTTGATGAAGTTGTTTTTTTCTGGGGGGAAGGGAGATAGCGCCAATACAGCCCCTTGCCAAGGGTACAACTGACCATAGGTACGCCTCTGTTTATAAGAAGTTAAAGGTAAATCAACTTCACGCATTATATACTAGTCACTATTAACTATGTATCGATTATAAACGCTATAATTGAAAATAATTATTTTTAACTACCTGCGCACTATTTGCTATTAGCTATGTGCTCTGCATAAGTATAAACCCACCCTTACTAACCGTTTGGGCTATCAATCCAACGTTAACCATATTATGGCATAGTGTAAACTCATGATGCGTCCATACGTTGATATCTTTAATAAAACTGGATGGACATCTGTGACTGAAATTTTTGAACTGTCATCTACACACCATTGTGAAAGAGTGAGAGAAACTTTCAGGTATCTCTTTTTCTCCTACGCATATCAAGGTAATATGGCATTTTTACATCGTTTGATAATTTGTATGAATATATTATTGAACCATGAACCACTTTGAAACAGCGTGGTTCCAACAGTGAACTAATTGATATCTTTGTTTATCTAGAAAATGATGCAATATAAATAAAGCTGTGTCAACAGTTTGATTGATTATTTATTGGAACATTCTTTACAAACTATGATGATATATTCGGCATTTCGGTATTAGCGATCGGCACCAGTAACGACACAAGTTGTTTCTCTCCAAAATCATTACTGAACTGGTAACCATTCTGTCTATTTAACCTTGGCCTTACCTTGCCCACAATCGAGTGGTATCTCTAATGCCTCGGTGCCTCACGAGTCCCCACCGATCTCACGTCAGTCACGGCGAGTCCGCAAACTACCAAGCTGCTCCCAACAACTGCGCCATGACCGTTCAGACCAAAGCGGGGGGCGAGGAACCATGACGGTATTGTTAAACACTCCTCTGTCTCTACATCAAGAGAGGGAGGTAAACCAGACAGAGAAGCTACACTCAAAACACAGTAAATAGCATACACCCATTGATCTCTATAATATAACTGGATGGACATCTAAAGTTAAAATTTTCGAGCTGTCGTCTGCACACCATTGTGTAAGAGAGAAAAAACTTTCTGCTATCTCTTTCTCTCATACACACATACAAAGCAATGTGGCATTTTGACATTGTTCGCTAATTTTTATGAATATATGAGATATATAAATGTATGATTAGTTAAATGAAATAAATTGGTTAATAAAAGGTTTGAAGAGCATTACTAACCCAAGACCGATCGAAGTCCCCCATGTCACGCCATCGATCGAGGGTGAGCGCGGCGCTCACCCATCTAATTGTGTAGTTTTAATTTAAATTGCCATGTTTTTTCATTTTATTTTTTATTGATATAATATTTTATGTTTTTTATACTTTATTTTCACTGAAATCATTTAAATATTTTATTTATTAGACCATGAACATTATTTAAAAAATTGTATGTACAAATACAATAGCAATAACATCTACAACAACAAGGAAAGTTCCTATTTCATTTTAAATCTAACAAAAGATTTTCGAATAGTAAATAATAATAATAATAATAAAGCTACATATTTTATTTTTTTAAACTACATATTATTGGGTTGGATTGTCTTTAACATAATTTATTATTCTGACCTTTTCAAACAACTCAGATATAACAACAAAATAATATTTTATAATCTAAAATAACATATTTCTGATAAAGTGCATTATAATGTTTTTCTTCACTCACTCATTCATTCATTCTTCACTCTGCATCTTTATCTTTAACTTGACCCTGACCAGAGCACTGAGTGCAGGTTGTAACCGTGTGTTCCCTGCAGATAGGAACATTGCAGGTTACGCATCTAGCCGTAGTCTTGCGGGGCTTTTTTCTTTGGACAGAAATTATATTTTACTCGTTCTAGAGTATGAACAGGTTCTGCTGCTGGATGTTCCTCTTGTAGATGAAGATACTTATCCGGATCTTCAAATCGGTCTGAATCCTTGCTGCGCTAAGTCTTGAAATCATGTGGTTTCTCGTTAATTTGGGCCTCAGACAAGTTTCCTAAACGCTGAAAGTCACTCATAATTTTATACAGAATAAATACTGAATTGAAAAACCATAATATATATTCAGTTTGAACACACAAAAACAGTACACATATTAAAAAAGAAAAATCTAAAATGTTACACGATAGTAAAAAAAAAGTATATCAATACAAACTAATGTTATAATGGTGGCACAAAATAATGTTTATAAAATTAAAATAAAAGAATAAATAAATAAAACGATGGACCAGAGTTTCTACTCAATACATAATGTTATAGTTGGAAAAATTTAAGAAAAAAAAAACAACCACTAGGTTCATCAGTTAATACTCAACACATAAACGGTCGAGGGTGAGCTCTGCGCAGTCTTAAATGTTTATTAGCGTAACATGCACTGAAGGAGGAGTTAGCCTCTATCAGTGATGTCAACCCTCCTGTAACATCTTGATTGACAGCTAGTAAGCAGCACATGTCAATAGCTAATCTCTGGCTAAAATAGTTGGTGAAATAAAACGAAAGTGAGCGCTGCGCTCACCCCTCAGCCGTTACTTGGCAAAGTTCAACTATCATCACTTATTTCTTTAAGTAAGTCGATTTAGGCTAAAATAGTAATACTTCCTACAAGCCTATAAGCTAAATAATCGTTTGAACTTCTACACAAAGTTTGTCATTCGAACAAAAATAATGAGGTTTTTAGAGACCTTATTTCATTATAGCTATCGAACATTAAAATATAGTGTGATTTTGAAAATCAATATACAAGCTGAGAGCCAACTTTAAATATATTGTAATACAGTAATACTTCCTACAAGCCTTATGAGCTAAATGATAGTCTGAATGTAAGACTGCTACACAAAGTTTGTTATTCGGGTACATGTAATTAAGTTATCGAACATTAAATATAATCTGGCTTCTGAAAGCAATAGGCTATACAAGCTAAGAACCAACTTTAAATATATTGTAATATAGTAATACTCCATACAAGCCTATAAACTAAATTATAATTTGAATGTAAACCTACTATACAAAATTTGTTATTCGAACGAATGTAATTAAATTTGAGGCTACCTTTTTTTTCATTTTAGTTATCGAACTTTAAATATAATATTGTTTCTGAAACCATTATATTAGCTAATAACCAATTTTAAATATCTTGTAGTCTTGGCAGAATGTAAACAACATGGGTGTTAACACATATTTTAATTTATTAAAGATTTTATTCTTATTTTTGTACAATATTACCTTTAAAACTGAATTGTATATTATCCTTTTATGTAAATGTGTCTTCAGTCAAGTGGAATATAATACTTGACTATTTAAAAAAACTTGTATTCACCAGACACACGTTTTTACACAAGACCATTTAAAGAAACCATTAAGGCTTTTGCAGTGGTCGGAATAATCGTCACACGTCAAATTCACTTTATATTGAAAAATGTATTAGTTTTATCTTAAGAAGCTTCCCCCACTACTTTTTTTTAAACCAAGTGACCCCTGTGTTCGACGTAAGAGGCCTCAAGAGGGGTCAACCCCTCAAGGAGGTAGAAACTATATCACTCCTCACTGCAAGATTTTATCCTTTATTACCGCTATCTTACTGAAACCTGTTGACAGATTTTAAAGCTCTTTCACCAAGGCAGTTTTGAAGTGGAAGGGAAAGGGGGAGTAGTCCGTGGCCATTCAAACTTCCCTAACCTCGAACCCTTTTTTTCTTTAGTTTAATGTGTGACAATACAATACACTTGTCAGAAGTGAAAAATGTGTTACTGTGGTCGATTACCGAACCAAGTGACCAAGAACTATCCAGTAGCCAGTTGACTCTGGATTAAAATATAGTAAAGGAGCAAAAATATACTCGCCACATTATACAGTGCTGTTTGTGTATAGCCCGAACGGCTAGTAAGACTTTTATTTTGCTCTGTATCTCAGTACCCGTCCGGCCTATTTGCATTTTAATTACGCTAATATAGCGGGGATGAACAAGGTAGAGTTCAGAGAAAAGGTATTCTATTAATTGCGTGGAAGGAGAGTGGAAAATTATTTATAAAGAACCACTATCAGTATACCCCTCCATTATTTAAACCTTGACCTTTCCGTCATCAGTAAACCAGACTACATGAGCTTGATATTTAGTCCAAGTGCCCACCGGTGTGGGTAAGAACACACTTAACAACCAAGAAATCAGATTAAGTGATTGGATGGTCTAAGGTGTCACTCTCACAATAGGTTGGATTGCCGGGAAGAGGTAAATTGGAGTTTGAATCCCGGTCGGGCGTGTTGAGGGATAATGTAAATATGAGAATATGTAAACATTATCGATGGTCGCATTGCTTACTGCGTCACTCTCCTGTTAGACTGGATTGCAAGTGATGGAAATATTGGAGTTGGAATTCCGGTCGGGTGTATCGAAGTGGGCGAGGATGTTTTTTCCTAAATAGTTTCCAACTCTTCCTCCACTTAAATGCGGGTACATTTCGTCTTAAAATCTACTATCCTTATTAATATTCAATTAGCATAATTAATGAATGCATGCGAACAACCCGAAAGGCTACTAAGACGCGATGAGAAAAATCATATAGGCCTAATAAAAATAATATATTTAAATATATCTTAAAACTCTATAATAGTTTTATTTGGGTCATCAACCAATACTTTTGAAAATCACAAAAATGAAATAATATGATTCACTAGCTAGCAAGTAGTTCCTGTCTCCATTTTTTTTAAAGAGGTGGAATCATATTTTATCAAGCAATAAAACTTAAAAAAATACATTTCTCGGTATTTATTTGAAATAATACTAAGCATAAGCAATAAAAAAATTACATAGGAGATTTAAAATATAAATAAAAGAATAGAGTGCATTTTTTGAAATTCAAAATCATTGTTGCACGTGTTCTTGTAGATGTCAGTCAGTAATGCTCAAAGACCATATATTTTGTATTGATATGAAGTTATTTGTAGTAACTTATAAACAAGGGCGGATCCAGATGTTTTCATAGGGGGGTCATAATTATAAATAACATATTTACTTACAATGTTAGCTTTCTGTTTAAAGCCATTTAATAGTTTCTCATTCATAATAATTTTGATCTTATGTGTGTTTTAAACCGTGGCCATCCTCTCCAATTTTTTAAAACAGATAGTTTTTATAAACTATTTGGAGTGATCCTCCTTCAATAATTTTTTGAAAAATGGTTCACTCTAGAAGCTATGAGTAGTCTTCTTCTTGATTTTTTAAAAATTAGATTCTTTTATGAGCCATTTAAAGTGTTCCTCACCTAGACATTTCCGAAATTTGGATGCCCCTAAAAGCTATTTAGAATGATCCTCACCTTAATTTTTTACGATAGTTAGATACCTCTATAAGATAATATTTGAAGTGGTCTTCCACGACAATATTTTGAAAATTGATTTATTACAGAAACTAAACTATTTGGGGTGGTCTTTGCTTGAAAATTCTTCAAAATGACATGCATCTAAAAGCTATTTGGAGTTGTCCTCCCCTAGACATTTTTGAAATCCTGATGACCTTGGAAGCTTTCCTCCTCTGAAGTGTTCTGCCAGTTAGATGCCTCTAGTCTATTAGTTTTTTTGATGCGGTCTTCTCCAGTAAATATTTGACAATATAATGCATCTAGAAGTCATTTGGAGTTTGATTTAAGGTCATCTTTCAACTTCATATCCGATAATATCATAGGATTTGAAATATATCTGGGGGGGATTTATTCCAGGGGTACAGAGTCCCCCACAGTTCCACCGCTCTTCTGTCCACACATAATCTATATTCGGTATTCGTAGATGAAATGCTCTCAGGCTATTATTATTCTTCCTTTATGTGTGGTAGTCTACCGTTTGTATGCGGAACAATGTTCGTTACTCGCTATGCACGACAAATATCTCCCTGTTAAGGTAGTGTAAGATGACATAGAAAAATAAATAAAGTAAAATTAGCATTTGATTTACAACAGGATATAAATAAAAGCTTAATTACAAAACAATTTGATGGGATAGTCACCGAAGAGGTAGAGAAGTTAGATAAAAGACTATCAGATTTTGTAACAGAAAATCAAATAATAAATATAGGGCAATTTGGTAATTTACACAGTACTACCAACCTATTCACAAAGGGATTAAGTGAGGACCATAAAAGCTTCGAGGACAGACAGATCGTACCTAGCATTAAAACCGATCAGAATATCTTAAATGAAAAAATTATAGATGATGACGCAATATGCACATAAAGACCCAAAGGTCAGTGATGATTGTAGTCAATCCATTGAAGGAACCCAACAAATTAAAAATTCCCAAACTGTTAAGAATAAAAATAGATAAAAAAAAAGATCCAATCCGAGATCGAACCAGAAACTATGATCCGATCCGAGATCGAACCAGAGAAAACGATCCAATCTGAGATCGAACCAGAGAAAACGATCCCATTTGAGAACGAACCAGAGACTACGATCCAATCCTAGATCGAACCAGAGACTACGACAACAACTACGTCGCGACCGTCAAGACCGAAAGGGCTTGGATGGGATCGCGACGGAACTGTAACATTAGGTAAATCAATGTATGTTTAGTTAAATGAAATGAATGTGTTAATAAAAGGTTTGAACAGAATAATTAAGTTCGAGACTCATAGCTTGTTTCTTTAATTAAGTTGAAGTAGGCCAAAAAAGTTAATATTTCTGAAAAGCCTATAACATAAATGATAGTTTGAACTTAAGACCATTAGATAAAGTTTACCATTCAAACATATTTAATCAATTTATTAGCTACCTTATTTTATTAGAGTTATCAAACTTTCATTATAATTATAGTTTTTGAAACCAATATACAAGCAAATAGCCAAATAGCCTTAGCAGAATGTATACAACACGGATGATTGCAACCAATTTTAATATACCAAAAATTGTATTCGTGTTTTTACAATATTACCTTTGAAAGTGAATTGTATATATATCATTTAATGTAAAAAAAAATTCACCTAAGTGTGATATACTTCATTATTTCCAGACTATAACAGTTTTATATACCAGACACATGTTTTACACAAGAATATTGAAATAAATAATTAGATCTGTCCCCTTAAATTCAAGATGACAAATTTGAGCGTCACAAGCTCATGTGTATCCAGTATAGTATAGAGATCACTGCGCCCATGTGAATAATTGTGAAAATTTGAAGTATAAAATTTAAGAGTAAGTATACATTAACATGTCAGATATAAACAGAATAATCATTAGATTATAAAAAAAACTTCATGGCCTGAGCCCGCAAGCGAGCTATATGCCATTGACCCATCTGCCCTCATCCTTAGCGATGATAGTAGCAATATTTGTAGTTAGAGGGTGCTATGTGGTCAGCACAACGAACTCTCTAGGGGTAATCTCAGTTTTATAGACCATTGCTGCTACTTATTTATTCAAGTAGCTCCTCATTTGTTCTCATGAATATAAGTTTGACCCAGTTCCAGACCCATCGTTTCACAGACAAATTCTGGAATCGCTGTGTTTCTAAATAGTAAAAACTGGTTATGGTTTCATTAATCAGTTAAAAAGATAGATCTAAAAGATTTACTTATAATGGCCCATGTAAATAATTTTACCATGATTTGAGATGAAAACTCAACTTTTATAACCACTTAAGTTGTAAGGCATACATGTTTATGGTTAACACCTAATTATGTTATAGTTTGGCCCTTACTATAACTTGATCTACAAATTAGAAATAATAAAACCTAAGTTAAAGAAGTAAATGTTTCAGCTTGGTTTGTATTAGCCTATATTATGTTGGGTGTGGTGGAAGAATGGATATTCCTATAAATTTCTCCAAAACTAGGGCGAAATTTTTTGATAAGGACGGATCAGGAAATGATTGTCAGCTTAAAATAGTCAAACTTGGTTATAGCGTCATCGAAGGGGCCAAACAAATTTTGACGTTACGTCAGAGTGACGTTATAAAAGAGGTGCCAACAGAACACTTTTAATAGCATGTATGGAAGGAAATGTACTGTTGAATTCATTAATCCAAACTCACGGCATACATCAGCCTTTTTCCGTCCACTTTCACATGCTCTAATGACACGTACTTTCTCTTGAATAAACAGAACTTTTCTTTTTGTACTACAACTTGCCATGATTATAAAAAAATTTAGGTCTACGTATAATGATTACCAATTGACTACACAATGACCACCAAAACTAACGTTGAACTTATAAAACATGAAAAAAACCTTAGCTTTGAGCTTAGATGCGCACACGAGACTGTTCCAGCCAGCTCAGTGACAATGAAGGAGGTTTAGTCCTATATTCATTTTGACCTTGAAGCACCCACGATTCCCGCAACCCTCTCCCTGACTTTGTTTTGCCATTCAGTCTATTATTAGACCATCACACTGTATGATGAGTACACTCCCGGCTTGCTATAAAATAGAACTCTGTAGGAATTGGCCATTTTATTAAGTTTTTTTTACATATACGTACACTTAAATACAATTTAAAGTAAAATATCCAAGACATTTTTGACGTTACAACCGAGTGGTAGTGACGCTAAAACAGAGGTTTTTATAACGTTAATAGATGACAGTTTGACCGGACTGCTGAAAAAATGACGCTACGCCCGAATTGAGGGAATAGCCGTGGCCGTTATAACCAAGTTCGACTGTACGTGGATTATTTTAAAGAATTAAGTAGTATTGAAAGAGGCAAAGATGGCAGTACCTTTATAAAAGTGTCCTAGCACCAACATCGTTGTATGGATGTGAAGCGTGGGTCTGTCAGGAGAAACACAAGAGCAAGGTGAATGCGGTTGGAATAAAATATCTAAGAAATGTATGTGTAAAAACCCGTATGAACAGGCTCGTTAACGAATAGGTGTTAAAGGAGTGCGGTTTGAAAGGAAATCCAATCGTTCAATGTGATAGAGGCATCGAACGTTGGTTTGGGCATATAGAGAGGATAAGTATGGATCAAGTGACAAAGCCAATACATTATAGAAGATTGTGTGAGTCAGAAGAAAGGGATAGACCATGTAAGTAGTGGTTAAATGTTGTAGACGAATATGTGAAATAGAAAAATGTGTTTTAAGAATACAATAATAAAATAGCATGTATTACTCGGTGTTTGGATTTTTTAAAGCGCCACATTTTACTACCCATTCGGGTTATACGCTTATGTACTTATTACGCTAATGGTTTTAGGTATGAGGAAGGTTGTATTTATAGGAAGTGTACTCGCATTTGCGTGGAGGAATAGTGGAAAACAGTTTAATACTTTGCACTAGAGTGACGCCTTAGACCAAGGGTCGGCAACCTTTAAGGTAAATCTGGATAGTAAATATACAACTATTATGAAGACCCACTTCGGTGGCCACATGGTCTAAGGCACTACTCTCGCAATAGACTAGACTGCCGATGACAAGGAGATCGAGGTTCGAGTCTCAGTCGAGTGTACTGAGAGTGGTTTTTCCAAAATTATTTTTCACTCTCCCCCACGGAAATGCGGGTACACTTCCTTTCAAATATAACCTTCATAATCCCTTAAAACTAGTAGCGTAATTAGTACATAAGCGTATAACCCGAACGGTTAATTAGACACAGTGCTAAACAAAATTATTATATATAAGAAACGTGGATACTTTTGAATACTTGCTGGTCGCCAAAGGCAGTGTGGTCCCATTTCAACATCACTTTGGAATCTAATGATTAATTATTATTATTATTATTATTGATTCTCACTTTCAGTGTAGCAAAATCGAGATGCTTGGAGACAGAATTAACACCCCAAGATTGATTTTTACGAGGATAAAATTAGTTTCAAAATAAATCTTGTAACTGGTTTTAGATTTATGGGGGTATGGAAGGTAAAATGTAGAGTAAATGTACCCACATTTTCATTATGTGAGAGTGGGAAACCGTTTAGGGAAAACCAACCTCGATACAGTCCAATTTTCATAGGAAGAACCTTATCTGAATATGAGAAAAGTTACTAGATCTACTTTCATATATTCATACGTCAGGTTATTTGATATGCGAGAAATTAAATTGTCGCTCTTGATAAAACCTTTACATACCTATTTATAAATAATAGTGATAAAACATTGTCATTGTTTCTATACAACTGGCCGGATTTTCACCGCGACATCTTTGTCACCGGAAAACCAGCTTATATTAAAGGAGCTTTACGTTTAATTCGCGTTTCTTTGCTCCAGGTGTTTAAAATGTAATATTAGTAAGACGGTGATCGCGTCATTCTCGTGTTGGACTGGCTTGCCGGTGACGAGGAGGTTAGGATTAGAATCCTGGCAGGGTGTATTGAGGGTGTGTTTAACCATAAGCTCAGTCGGTAGTGTGTCTGTATACTGAGCTAAAGGTCCTGGGCTCGATTCCTGGCATGGCCGAGAAATTTATCATTTATTTAATGTGGGTTTCCCCTTTCACCGTGATGAATTAACGGCTGGGGTTTGGGTGTTGTGCCTGTTCTAGATTTAAGTTAGTTTATAAGTCGTGTGCTGATATAATCAGTCGGTTTAACGAGTGCACGTTAAATACCTTGGGGAAAAAAATGGATTGATGTTTATAAAACTTTAACGGAAACTAAAACATAGCGAAACAGCTATGATGATGATAATTAGAAATACCTGCTTCAATGGCCCCATGGTCTAAGGCGTCATTCTCTCAATAGACAAGACTGCCGATGACACGGAGATCGCGGGGTTCGAATACCGGTCGGGTGTACTGAAATGTTTTTCCTAAATGGTTTCCCACTCTCCCTACACCAAAATGTTGGTACACTTCCTATGAGTTCAACCTTTCTCATCCCTAACTCATTGGCGTAGTTTGTATATAGGCGTATAACCCGAGCGGTTAGTAAGACACGGTGCTAAAACAATATAATAACAATAATGCCGCACTGACAAAGTTCGACTTTGACCTTGAATGAGGGTAGTTTTCTTCTCTTTGGATGAATGTTAAGAATACCATTAAAATTCACCTTCCTCGACTGAAATTATTTTAAGTTGTGGATAGTCTAAACGGGTCACGTAGCACTAAAATAAAATTAATTTTGAAACTCACTTGCCAAAAGAGAAATTGTCATAAAGTTTGACTGAGGAAACTGTCATTGAACGCTTCTCACTAACCTTGTAAGTTGTAAGTTGTAAGTTGTAACTGTCAAATATTGGACATTCTGTAATACCTTTTCCTCCAGTGGACTATTTCTATTTCGGGAACAAGTTTCGAGAGAATTAGGTGATCTGCTTTGGAGAGGGAAACGAAGGACAGGTATGGTCGCGGCCAACTTGTTTAGCCAGACAAGTTAACGGAATTGCAAAAATTTAAGTTATTTGAACAAAACTACAAACAAAATATAACTGAATGTGTTTTATAATAATATACTTTAACACGTATTAAATGTACGCGAGTGTTAAATGTTTCAAATATGTTTTAATTTCAAGATTAGAAAAAACTTAAATGTGTTTAGAGATGCGAAGTTGACTGCAACTAGAAATATTTACTGATGTTTGAGTTTGACACAATATTATTTACAATCGTTTGGAAGTAGTTAGGTTGCAAGCACGAACCAATTTTTTCCCCAATGTTTTTAGTAAAAACTAGAATAAAAACGGCATCGCCCGAATACTTTTATTTGGTTGAATAATGATCATTTCAACCCACTGTTGCATTGCATTGTTTTTAACTGTGACATTTAATTGTAAGTGTGCGAGCAGTTCATCGTTACTCGGTGTAAATACCCGGGCGAACTATCCACGTTAACTGTGACATTTAATTGGAAGTGTGCGAGCAGTTCATCGTTACTCGGTGTAAATACCCGGGCGAACTATCCACGGGCCAGTTTAAACTCCCGATCCATGAAAGGTGATTCAAGAAAATTTTGCGAAGAGATTTCTTCTGATCTCTTACGAGAAATCCACGCTTCGGCCTATAACAGTCGTTATATGTCCATAGACAAACCGAAAGAAGAGCCTAAACACTCCCCCAACTCTCAGGAAGGGGGTGTAGGGCAAAATGGCCCCAGCGACGAGGCTACGAGGATATACAAGGACACCGTGCAGGCGTCCAACGAAATGCCCTCATTCGCGGTGAGTCAAGATTTCCATAGAATAATCAGCAATGAACCTGCTTGGGCCTTAGGAACGCTCCATAAAAGGGGTGTGCCAATATTGAAGTCTTTAAACCTAAGTTTGACGGAAGGGAGGACTCAAGGACAAAAGGTGACGACCAAGGTGGAAAGTGGAGATGCATTTAAGCAGGCTAGGTCGAATCCAATTGAAACGGGTAATGCTTACAAAACATTGTTGACCACAATTCCACAAAACAGACAGCGAAACAAAAGGACTGCGCCGAGACCGTGGGTTTGTGATACTAGGATTCGTTGGATCGACCTAGGTGATAACTACTTCCCACGCTATTTAAGATCAGTTGAGTGTGTCTCCAAGACATGTTGGTATGGCAAGTATTCCTGTAAACCTAGGGCATTCACTGTTAAACTACTCCGACGCCAAAATGAATTTTGCGTCCCGAAAGACGGGCAATTGAAGCCTGTAAAACTAACAGTGACTTCCCTTCCAAACGAGCTACAAGAACTCTGGGTATGGGAAGAAAGAGCTGTTGCCTTTTGTTGCGAATGTGTAGAAAATGACAACTAAGGTATTCAACTTCTGCCTATCCAAATAAATATGTCTTTCTGATGATATAATGACTATAGCTTGCCAATATTAAATAATTAAACTTATCATGATCTAATATCATTGGAGTGTTGGACAAATCAAGATTGTTTTTCCTTTATATATGGTGAGTGACAAAGTTTTCCAACATTAAACAATTAGGCTACACTTAAAGTGAAGTAATATCATTGTAGTGTTGGGTGGACTTAGCCTAACTTTTCTTGTTAGATTATTTTGTGTAGGCTTACTCGAACACAATAAACCCTGTGATTAAAGTTTTGTTCAAATTTGTAACTAGAATGTAGCTTAATTGATTAGGCCCTAGTTACTAATTATTTGATGATTCAAAATGAAACTAGTTCAGCCTCATTGAAAGTGTAAAGGACTTGTAATGGTATCAATTCATATTGAGATGGGTTTTTTTTTTCTACATTCTTGGCCTCTTTTTCCCAGTTTAATAGTGGAGATTTATTATAAAACTCCCCTAAACTTAGATTATTTTTTACAATAAAGCGTCATTAAGGGCTCTTAGTAGGGTTAGGTACCGGTACTTCATGTCCACATTTGGGTGCTCAGCCTATAGTGCATGACCCCATACATGTGACCTGGCCTCATAACAAAATGCCAGGTCATACTACATTATTTATATGGCTGATACTAAGTCGCTCATATTTGTGACCAAGCGAGTGGCTTTCGCAAGGTTGTCGCATAGTATGTCCATCCTAATTTAAAACAAGGCTTTGCATGCTGGGGTCCACATTTCAAGGCTGGCCGTGGGCTTGATTTAGGAGTCCAAGATGTGTCTGTACTAAATTTTATTAATTTAAGGAAAATATCTTTCATTTTTTCAAAAAAGTAAATATTAACTTAAATTGTTTTCCTAACACTTCCAGTGAAGCCAAGGTTTAGTTTGTTCATAGCTCACTGCAGGTGTCTTATTAAATAATAGGCCTACTTGATATAGAAAAAAAAATACGGCTACATAGGCAGTAGCACTATCAATATCATAAGCCTAAGGTAAAAGAAAAAGAGCTTAAACAAGAAATTAAAAGTTTATTTCTTAGTCAAATAGATGAGTTTATTTTGAAGACAAATCTTTCTATTAACATGTTGAGCCTCAGCTGGAATGAAAAAAATTTGCTCCTCGGACCAAATTAACTTTTTGGCCTCAATCAACTAGTAACAAAACCCACATTCTTGGAAAAATAGTTTAAAAATTTTTTTTTTTGTATAGGGGTCAAAAATAATTTTTTTTAGTGTGTGCCATAAACCGACTGTCGTCAGACCGGATATTTTCATGCTGTCCTTAGCTCATTGGTAGCCCCAATGGGACACTCAAAAATGTTTCTCGGACCAAGGGTGCAGTATGTTCTCTGAGCCTAACGCTGTCCTGCTCAACAGTCACACCCACATGAATTTGATACCCTAGGCTGTAGGAAAGAGATCAGAAACAAAATTACGTCAAGTGGTTTGTGTGGAAAGTTCACTTAACCACAGTGTGGATTAACATATTAAAGATGCCTCACTTCATTATTTTATGGAGGACAGTTTTGAAGACTGTGAATAATTGTATTTGTTTTACATAAGAAAATAAATATAATGAATGGATATAAGTTAGGCCTTTATTATGCTTTTGTGATTGTGTCAATTCAATACTTTTAAAACTAATCAATTAATTTATGAATCAAATAGCCAAAGCTATTTATTATTTATGCTTTTTAGTGAGGATTACTCCATCTAGATATCATATTCTGAAAATTGAAAAATGACACCTGGACACAGGAATTGAACCCGGGGCTTAGTACACCAATGCTCTAACCACTGAGCTATCCAGGAATTGTCCTGTGCCCAGGGTCATTATTCACTCATATTTTTAAGGCAGAGTCTATGATGGACGTGCGGAAATCGTCGGCTACAAATGTGTGATTTTCTTAAGATCACAAGCTATCAGATAACGCAGCCACCTTCGACTCGGTAGTTGGCTTAATGCTGCCACTTGTACAATTATTATAATTGTAAGGGATTGCATATATTTAAGAATCAAATAGCCAAAGCTTTAGTCTTTTTAGTGAGGATTACTCCATCTGGATATCATATTCTGAAAATAGCATGGATAAAAATAGCTTTGGCTATTTGTTTCTTAAATATGCAATCCCTTACAATTATAATAATTGTGCAAGTGGCAGCATTAAGCCAACTACCGAGTTAAAGGTGGCTGCATTATCTGATAGCTCGTGATCTTAATAAAGTCACACATTTGTAGCCAACGATTTCCACCCATCCATCATGGACTATGCCTTAAAATACGAGTAAAGAATGACCCTGGGCACAGGACAATTCCTGGATAGCTGAGTGGTTAGAGCATTGGTGTACTAAGCCAAAGGTCCCGGGTTAGATTCCCGTGTTTAGGTGTCATTTTTCAATTTTCAAGAAATTCATTTATATTTAGATATTGTTTGATGAGCTGGTAACGACCATTGTAATTTACAAAAAGAAAAACAAATAGTAACCATTAGACTGAAATTAATATCATGATGTATTAAATTTTGGTGAGATTTTTCAACAGATAGGCCTAAGTTCAAATAAAAATGTTTCTTCCAAATTGAAGAAATTAATCAAATTTTATTTTTTATCTTTCTGAAACATCAACTTCTATTTAAAGGGATCATTTCATTGGTAAAAAATGTTTAACGATTTAAAAGAAGACCCCATAACTATTAAGACCATTGGTGGTGCATCAATGACAGATGCTGAGGCAAGTGCCTCTGATGTTAAATATCTCAATAATTTAATGTGAAAGAACTCACTAAGTTTGATTTTCTAATGATCCTGGTGACCTGGTTGTCTAGGGGTAAGGTGTCTGACTTCTGTGCTGAGGGTCCTGGGTTCAATCCTCGGTCCCGGCACAGATTTATCTGTTTGCCAAACCCTTCCTTCACCTCTGACAAGACGTGTATTAATCACAACTTGTGAATGTGAGGAATGCCAGGCCTCCACTGGGGGGTTTGGATCCCACGTTAAACGGTAGGTCCTCCATTTCATCTCACAATCATCCTACCATTACACATTAGCGTAAGTGTGTATAACCCGAATGGGTAGTAAGACGCGGTGTTAATAATAATCTAATGATCCTGTTCAACAGTAGTCAGCTTTCTTAGCTTAGGAGTTATTGTCTTTTCCTCAGCAATTTTTTGTTCAATACGCCTTGAGAAGATATTCAAAGAAGGTTTCCTTAATTTTATCACATCTTTCCCTACCTTTATATCCCTTCCTTTACCCTTTATAACCCACTCCTCCCCTTTTTACAAGTGTTGTGACCACAACACCTTGACCCTTCTGTGTAAGGCAATGATTCCCAACCTTTTTTGATGAGAGGAACCTTCAAAATATTTCATAGAATCTTGGGGAACCCCTCGCTTGCTGATATATATTAGGTTTGATGGGAATAAATTACAAAATTTACGGGTGGGTCTAAATCGGTAGGGTTGATTAGTAATTAACTCACTTTTGACTAAAATATTTCAAGAGGATTTATTGTCTATTTCTTTTTACAAATTACTGTTCATTAGTACTTGAACTTTGCTTGGAAATATTCTTACTAACCTCACTTTTAGCATTAATACCGTCTCTCTTCTCTTCATTTTCTTTGGATACACAAGTTCTCTTAACATATTTCCACATTGTCCAAAAATTATGGACAGGCCAAAAAAGAAAAAAATACGCAAGCTTTTGCAAATTCTTGCAGAACTCCGACCACAGACTTGCCCAGTGTTCCGCAAAACCCTGGTGGGAATCATTAGTATAAGGGTAAGCTTTCATTTTGCAAATAGCCATTTGGAACAAATAAAGCACAAATATTATCGTCAGGAACATTAATCAAAATCTAATGATAATAAAACACATCTGATGAATTTCTTATTTTTGTGAGCAATTGAGTTGATATCGAGACTTTAATCAATTTTGAAAAATAATGTATAATCTTCTCAATATTACCCACACAACGCTCCCATTTTCATCACTACTTCTTCTCTCCATCCAAGGTCCCAATTTACACAACTCTTCTCCTCACATAGGTAACTTATTGTAGAGCCTATTGTGTACAACAATATCTAATTACTAAGCCTAAAGGTTCTTTGAAAAACTTACAGTTTGAATCCCAACTAAGTGAACACAGACAACAGAGTTTGTTTTGATTTTAACTCTTCATTTGCTTACCACTTGTTAGACCTATTAATTTATTATGTTTTTAAATATTTAACATTCACTTTTTTGAACCGACTGCACACGAGAATTTTCTATGAGTGAGAGCATAAGGGTATACCAATTTTGCCGGGAAAAGTATTTTCACATACCTTCCAGGGTTCTTTAATATGTAACAATCGACATTGGACTGACGGGTTTACTTCCCCTTAGAAGGAAGTTGTGCTACGGATTTTTATCACCCAAGAAAAATCTGTCTACCTCGGCTGGGTTTGAACCCACAAACATTGGATCCCTAAGACCACCTAGGTCGACTTTGTCATTTACTAATCTATGCATTTTATGAAGTTTTATCACAATATTTATTGAGAAGTCATTAAATTATAAATATAGCTCTTTAGGTGCAGTACAAATTATTGGCTATTAATTTTGAGCAGTCTGGTGACCTTAAAAAAGTCTGGGTTAGAAATATTGATTTTGAAAATCTATTAGAGTGACATTTAGATTCACTCTTTCACTCATTTGAACAAACTAATACAATATTCGTGACCATGCATGTGAAACCATACCATAAATCGGAAATATGCATTTTTAGGTGTTAGTATTTTTGAATAGAAGATATAATTCTAAAAAAAATTATGTAAGAGTCGGCTATGAAGTTCAATTAATGATTTTTTACAGAATTTTGAATGCAATAGTTTAGAAAACCATACCATTTGGAAAATTAAATTACCATGGAGACTTAAGGTATGGTTTCATTTCCATGCAGATGTATGTTATATGGTTTATTTAACCACTTTCAAGTGGAGATATACGAGTTTTAGACACAGTAAAATGTAGTTAAAGAGAATCAACATTTTACACTTACAATTAATTTTTTCGCTGTCATGTAAAATTAGCCTAGCAACTTATAGTATGTTTTCACATACACAGTCACATTTTATACACTTATACTAACTTTTAAAAAAATAAAATTTAGTTTTATAGAGTAGCTAGTTCAACTGTCTTTGGGGACATTTTTATAAACAACTTACCTGTAATAATTTAACCATAGGACATTTGTCAAGCTCAGTGATGTTGTCATAAAATAGTTGTTTTTTACTCACCCTGTCCTACTACCTGTTCAGGTTATACACGTATGTTCTAATTACGATAGTGAATTAGGGATGAGGAAGGTTGAACTTAGAGGAAGTGTACTTACATTTGTGTGGAGAGAGTGGAAAACCATTTAGGAAAAACTACCCTTATTACACTGGACCGGGATTTGATTCCTGATTTCCCTGTCATCAGTAGTCTAGTCGAACACGAGAATGATGCCTATGACCATGTGGCCACCGAAGCGAATCATAAAATGAAAAATTGTGGATTTCTGTTGAAACCAAAGCATGTTACAACTTTTAAGTAATCGTTATACATATAACCCCTTTGGAAGTGTTAAATTGATTGTATTTAATAAAAATATATTACCAACACATTCTTAAAATATAATATTTATGTTCAACAATATTTTTTTTAATTTGCAATGTTGAAGTTCCTTCTTGGTCTTATTAAAAAGCACCTGAGCACTGCTAGGACTTTATGACACCACTGAAATTAATACTTGTCATTTTTAAAATTGAAATAATCACTATCAGACATTTCTTCTAAAAAGGTGTCGTTTCAAAGTGATTTCTTGAAAACAGGTGGTACCACTTGGCATTTTGAGTTTGATAGGAGATTTAGATAAAAATGTGACAAATTTACTGAGACAATAACTTGGATAGTGCAGTTGGTAGACTAGTATATGCATAAAGTTGCAGGGCTGCGGTTCAAATTTCTGTCAGAATGTAGTTTTTTTTAATTAACTTATTTCCATCTATAGTTTCTTGTTGTTTCACAATTTTAAATCTAAGTTGTAAAACTTTTGCCTGGCTACAAATCAAGTCAGAGAACTTTAAATCAGTTTGTCAAGTCCCACTATTGGCTGATCTAGGATGTCTGACAAACCCACTTTTAAAAAAACTTTGTGAAAGGACTTTTTCTGTTATTGGGATTTTATTATCTCATAAGGATGTGCCAGATCTTTGGTACCATGATTATTCCTGGTTTCATTACTACTGAACACAAAGAAATTGAAATAAAATATAATTTCCTTACTTTTATTTGGCAAGTTTTTGGTTTTGTACAAGTGCATATTAAAATCCCTCAATTTTGTGTATTTGCATTGTTAAAATATTTTTTGTTAGTCTGGTACTGAATTGTTGACATTAAATTTTTCTCACAAAGGCTATTTAATGAGCTAAATGATTGTAAAAAAAGCAACAATTACTCAACCATTCTATTAATAACTGTACAAACTAATCAAATTTTGGACAACCAAACACAAACAAAATAAATTAATTGCACATTTAACTTAATAATAAATACCGACACATGATGAAATAATTGTGTGATGACCAGATTGACGTATCTATGCTAAGTAAATGGCCCTGAAAAGACAATTAAAAAAAGAAGCAAGCCTTGATCAGACCTCCCACAACCTGGAGAAGCAACGAAACATGAATAGTCTCACTGCCAGTCCATATAACTTGAATTTTGAGGAAAACAAACTTGGTATGGTATTGGTTTAAGTATCATTAGGCCTAATATCGGTATGTAATGTAAATTAAGCATGCTCAGGTCAACCATCTGTGATCTTTTATCGAGTATCTGAACACAAATTATTGAACAGATATTAAAATGAAAACTTGTATAAAGTGTGATATTCATATACCATAGCTCTAATTTTTACACTCTGTGTTTTTTTGTTATTTTTCATTACCAATTAAAATCGTATAGGTTTATTTATCTCACTTAAGAAATGTTTTGCTAATTGTGTGGGGCTGAGTTTCATAAACCTCTTTAAACTGGTTATAGCATACTAGTATTTTTCTTAGATTATTTTGCTAACTACAGGTTTAATTTTCTAGTTTATCCTTCTTAATTCTTATGAGTTGAAATTATTCCTTCCGAAATGTCATTGTAGATAGTTCCTTTTGAAACATAAAAATAAACAAAATACATCTTAGGACTGCTCTCATGACAAGCGGGCACAACTGATTATAGATGGGTCGTTATCAAATCAAGATCCTTTACCGACTTACTATATAGGTTTTCCTGAAGGATAATTTGTTATTAAATATATCCCTACTTTATTTTCATTTTATTAAAAGTACATTTACTCTTGGTGAATCATATAAACTCTTTTATTTATTTTAACAAAAGTTTTTACATTTTAAGTACTGTTATTAAAATTCATTATAAGTTTACTAAGAAGTATTTTTATCCAAAATGAAAACAATAACTTATATTTAAATTAAATACACATTTTAACTATGTCAGCAAACATAAATTTGGTGCATTGATGGTAACAAACTTATGTATTTAAGGTTGGCATGCCTGAGCTTAGCTTAAATCAAGGATATTGTTTCAAAACATAAAATTATATTTCATTTCTGTCAATTATTTTATAAATACCATATATGTATATGATTATTTATATTCATTTAACACATGTATGATACCTACAAAATGTACTATCCAAATCATTTAAAAGGTTACACTATCATCTTAATATTATTTTACACAAAATTACATAAAGAAGCTTATAAATCTATATAAATAGAAGTTTTAAAGTATTTATAAACTATATTAAATGAAAAAGAAAACAACTAAAAAGAAAATGGCTGTATATTATTAATAATACTATCACGAACAATACATTTACAAATTAAAAATAAACATTAGCTACATTCATTAACAAACAATAGAATGGCAGTGAATTAAAAGATTAACTATAATTGAAGCAAACACTTCCTAAGACTCATTAAGTCCTGTAAATAGTTTCAATAAATATTGTGAAACTGGCCAATTAAGATGATTGACTGTAAGCTATTTATTTCTTTTAATTACAAATAATTGTAGAATCATTTAAGGTAATGTCTATCATGAGTTACCTATGAACATTTTCAAATTGTTTTTTTCTTGAAATGTTTTATAAAGCTAATGAATAGCAACAAAAACTTGAACTAACAACAAAAACTTGAATTTCTATTTTCAAAATATGTTTCAACATTTCACTGCATTTCACTAGATCTTTGTTATTCTGTTGTTATAAGTATCAATAAACATATAACCATAATATATAATAATAAATAAATAGGGCCTATATGACTTGAATAAAAAAAACTGACCCAGGTCATAGACTGGAAACAGTAATGGATGTAAAAAAACAAAATATAGTGCAAGATAGAAGAGGGTAGGTTTAGAACATGTATTTTGTCAGTGTTATGAGCAACTATATTATTATTTTATTGGCATGTTGGTCTGCAAAAATTGATCATATGAGTTGACAGAGTAAAACCTATAATAATAGGCCTAATGTAAGGCCTATCTATAGTAGCTTTTGTGACTGGAACCAACTATCCTAATGTGTTTTGCAACACAAAGAACTTAAAATGCACTATCTATAACAACCTTGAAAATGTTTGTTGTTATTTAAATCTGACCTATGTATATAACATAATTTGATTTAATTATATTTTGGTGTACTGTATTTTATTTAACCATAGCTCCAACACATTTTGTGTATTTTATTTTATCCAAAAATATATTTTTTCCTACAAATAGCCTAATTTGTTTTTTTATACAAGGAATATCTATTAGGCAAATCTCTTATACTAATCCAATCTCACTTGGATTGAGTTAATCTAGTTTCATAGAATTGTTTGTCAGATAATGATCACTACTCTTGTCTTTTTATTGTAGTTGATTAAACTGTCAACATTTATATAAAATATTTCGAAAACAAAACTTTTGGAAAAGTCTGTAACAGAAAAATATGTTTTAATTACAGTACCTACAACAGTAAAATTTTGAAAAATAGTCATGCTAATTTGAATGATTTCATAGAACACAATAGCTATGACAATATGATTGGTATCTTAAGTACACTAATGTCAAACAATCATTCATCAGCATTTTAATTACAAGAAACTAACTTCCATTGGATGGACGGAATGCCATGGAAGAAAAACTAGGTGATTGGGGTAAAGTCCTTGATAACAATAACTTCAAGGCACATTTTATCTTTACTATCAAACATGATGTAAAAAAAATCATTCTAATGACAATATATTATGTTTAGTTTAGCAATTTTACAGTAACTCATTTTAAAAAGTATTGTGTTTTTATACAATCCATAAGTTAAATTTTGAAATTTTATCTATCCAATAAAGTAATTTAAATTATATGCTGAAAATGGCATTTGGACTTAAAACATATTTTACTAATGATTTGTAAATTGTCATAATCCAAACCAAATATTATTTCGATATATGCCTGATCAACACCACTATGGAGAAACAAAACAAAAAATTGCTAAATATTCTTATGTACAAAATCAACAACTTTTTTCCCTTAAAAATAATCTTATCGTTCTGATTATTTTTTTTATTTTATGATTTACAAAATAATCAAACAATGGTCCAATAATCTCTTATTCAGTTACAATAATTCTCACTCGTAGAGACAAAGGTTTTTCCCAGCTGTCATTACTTATCGTGTTGTTGTGGCCTATTGGGCGGCTATCAATCTCAAGATCAAATATTCCCGTGTGTTTGAGCCGTCGTCTAAAGTGAAGTGCCCACACACCATGTTTCTTCACCATCTCAAACTGCCCACGAGTGTTGCCGAGGGAGATTATGTACTCGAAATCGTTCTGTTGAAACAACACCTTAATTACTTTTATTGGTGAAATATTTAAACACAGGGCGTTTAGCAGTTTATTTTAATATCACAGTAATGGGGAAATAAAGGAATTGCACTAGCATAGGCCTGATGAGATAGTAGAAATCATGATTTGTTAAAAAAAATCAACCTTAGTGTGATTATTCAAAATTAAAATTTCCTACAGTGAATTACATTTTTCTTTCTATAATATTATAGAAAAAAGAATCACACTAAAACTTTATAGACTTATATACAGTAAAACCTTACTAATTCGACTATAGTTAATCCGTATGTCGAATAATCCAGAGCGAAAATATGTCCAGTGAGGATGGTAAAATAAAGTACTTGAGTTTGCCACAAGACACAAACACACTGCCTTAATACATTGCATGTCTATGGCATGCAAGCACACGTTCCTTTATGAGGTGATGGTGGTGTTGGAAGATGCAGAATGGATGAATACAACACAAGAGGAAGAATAATGTTGGCAAATATTAAATTATACTTTATCAAGTCTGCTATCTTCAGTTGGGTCAATGCATGGAAGGACGCTAAAAAGGAAACTTTAGGGTATGGCTGGGGAAAAAAAATTTATTTCAAAATAGGTTTGGTAATATTGAATTTGAGACAGAGGATTTTCACAGACTGTTTAAAGAGCATCTTAAAAGAAACCATGCAAAAAATATCCAAGATTGCCTTGAACTGTATGAAGGAGATCCTGGTTTTCAACTTCTGACAGAGGAAGATATTGCTGCTGTTGTTGTTAAGGATTCTGCTATGGAAGAAGAATCAGATAATTAACTTGATGAACTACAAGAATCTACAATTATAAAGAAACTTACTAGCTCTGCAAGGTATATCATTGATGCAGTAATGAATTATGGGGATTCTTTTAACATAATATCAAAAATTGTAGTTATATATGAACTCCTAAGAACTGTGAGGGAAATGTCGATTAAAAACAGCAGTAGAGGTTTGTCTAGACAAAACTTTACACTTTCTTCAAACCTGCATTATTATGTTAAAAAACAAGCACAATTTTTTAGTCTTCTTTACCTCTTTGTCTTGGGGAAACAACTGCTGGACTCACTATTTACATCGGTTCTACATGGTCTAAGGCAGTGTTTACCCCATTTTCACTAGTCGTGAATCCCTTTTGGGGCCATGAGAGACACATACCGTACCAGCTATTTTGTTAAGTTATACAGTCATCACAAATTTAGATAAGGCTTTAGTTGTAAGCTAAACAAAGTTTTTACAGAGGGAATGAAAGGTTTATTAAAGTTAATAATACTAGCTTACATCAAAACATGGGTTAATTTGTTCATCAGATTTACCACTATAAAAAAAACTATGATTAATAAAACTCATTAGTATGTCATGTACCACCTGAAATTCTGAAGGTACACTTGTCTGAATTGCAGGCAGGGTTTAAAAACCCCGGGTTATTTAAAAAAAACAGGTTATATTGTTTTTGGGGGGTTTTATTGTTTTTTTTTTTAAATTTTATTGGTTTTTTGTGGTTTAATGAAAGATATTATGTATGTTATCTGATCAAACCAATAATTCAAATATATTAATTATTCAGGATCCAGAAAAACATATTTGTATTTTAATATAGTTTGGCAAGTATTAATAAGAGACATAATAAAGGAAAACAATAATGCAATAATGTAATTCTTGGCAACAATACTGTATAAGCTAGCAGGTTGAAAAAAAGACCGTTTGTGTAGAAGGAATAAAAAGTGGGGGAGGGGAGACCATGCATCAAATTACTGGGAAGCCAGCTGCAGAATTGATTTGTTGCTTTCTTTAGTTATAGATAAAAGGTAAGAACTTTTGTAATCTCATTTGCTTTTTTGATAAAGTATTATTTCTAGGGCCTAGCATTAATACAGTGTAGGTACCTTAAAATGATATTATCCCAAGCGAGTTGCTAGTTGAACATATTATTTTGTTCAACCAATTAAAACATATTTTATAGCTTAGTCTATTGTATAAAATCTGTAATTTCAAAGAATGTGTACAACACCATAATACAAATCTATGTGTTGTTATTACTATTAATTTTTTTTTCAAACAAAAGGTTTTCAACAGAATGACTAACCATTTTCAAAAATTAGACGATTGATTTGTATCCAAAATATAATAAGTGTTTTTTTAAGTGTTTTTTTTAATAAAACCCAGGTGGTTTTTTTTGGGCTGGGTAAAATTGTAACAACCCTGATTGCAGGTGACATGAAGTTCAAGGTGGGGAGGTGCACTGGAGGTGGTTTAGCACATATGATTCATACTATATATTTATCATCCCCTCTGCTAAAATGGTTGCATTTTACCTCATCCTGACCCTTTTAATTAACACTTAAATAACATTGATGTTAAATGTAATAATAATCTTCTTTTTTTAATAAAGTGAAGACTTTATTTGTCTGTCTGTCATGATCATTGCATGATATCTACCGCACACAGAGGGCTGACATTTTAAAATCAGTAGCTCCTGTGCACAAACATGTTCACCTTAAAACTGGAATTTTAAATTTTTGATTAGATTTTAAATTTATTAAAAACTGGATTAGAAAAATTAAAATGAAGACATTTATTTTCTGTCTGTTTGAAGCCGGGTACCTACTTTTGCTAGTAAGTTCAATAAACAAGACTTGATATATTCTTTGTATTTTGGGGCTACAACATATAATGTATAGGAATTTTTTTTTTCCCCACGCAGCAACAACCAATAAATAATTCACCATAGACGAACAGTGGTGCACACTGGTCACACCAAGATGAATAAATGTTCAAACATATTATTAAAGGGAGCAACATAATATGGATGGAATTTACATTGAAAAGAAGAACACAGTCCACACTCTACATTGCTGCCATGGGCCAAAGAGGAAATGCACCTCAAATTTAAGTGAAAAAAGGTTTTCCTTAAAGAGTCATAATCACATTATTAGTCTGAGTAGCAGTAAGCTTTTAGTTTCAGAAAAAAAAAATCATGGTGGCCTAATCTGTAATCTGGCAGTTTAAATGGTTTGAATCACTAAAAAAGAAGCACCGTTAAAGGGCTTCAAATAATTTAATAACTTATTTTGTATATATAATCAAGTTATAAAGTTTAGTTTGGCTATTATTGATTGAAATAAAAATTTTGAAGTAAATAATTAAATAAATAGAGTACGGTACTTCATTCCTTTTAAAAGCTTAATCTCACCTTAATAGCGGGTTGCAATTTAATTATCCTCAACCGATGTTTTGTTTGGTTTAAGCTGACTCTAAGGATAATCTGTTGGTCCTCGTGGTGGTGCCTTAGCCTTACTTTCCTTTTCTTTGAAGTACTTGATTTGTGAACCTGGGGACAGAATACACTCATTCATTTTAATAAATAAACAAGCAGAATTTGGTGTGTGCTAGCACACTCGACTTTGACCCATCAGGATTGGTAATGTGTTGATATAATTTAGTTCAGATTACGATCCTTCACTTTGTGTTCATTTATATATAGTTGTTAATAGCCAATAAAATGGTGATAAACTATATATATTTGTTGAAAAAAGATAAACAAATATGAGAATCCTTTTGGTTTTTCACACTAATGGTATTGCTACCAAGAGATCTTTGCTCTGATGCTATTACTCACAACCAAAAGCTTTTCACGCTGATGTTATTTCTTTCCATAGATTTTAATTCTGATGAGATTTCTACCAAAAGTTTTTTATGCTACTTTGCTTTGTTCTGATTACTATCAAAGTCTCTGATGCTATAACTTTATTACCAAATTTTTTTTCTGCTCTGATATGACTTTAAATATCATTTTGGTTTTGATGGTTTTACTTTACTAGCAAAAGGAAATTTGTTTTGATGCTATTGCTTTCAATATATTTTTGTTTCAATGCTATTGCTTCTAAGAAATTAGTTTGTGTGACATTTTAAAATCATAATTAATCTAAGAAATATATGCATTAACACCTTAGTTTTCGTGTTTAGCAAGTCTGCCAAGGACTGAGCGATCAAGGTTCGAATCTCGCTCAGGTGAACTGGGGGTGGTTTTTCCTAAATGGTTTTCCACTCTCCCTCCGCGCAAATGCAGGTTCACTTCTTATATATTTAACCTTCCCAATTTCTAACCCATTAGTGTAATTAGTACTTAAGCATATAACTCAAATGGGTAGTAAGACGCGGTGCTAAGTATATATATAAAACATATTAGTGTTTTTGTTTCTAATAGTATATATATATATATATATAAAGGTTATATTTTGTTATTTGTGAGAAGGTATAGGTAAGATGAGATGGAAGCATACAAAATGGGACAAATGCAATATGGCTTTTACAAAGAAAACAAGGACACATTTTACACTTTACATTTTTGCAATTAAACAAAGAGGTAACAGCTGTCCCTTGAAGAAAATTATCAGGAGGGATTGTTAAACATGCAACACATGTTATATCAATGTTACAAATCATATTTTAACTATTAAAAAAATTAAACCTTAATGCTGGAATAAAGCTCAAAACATTGCAAGCTATACAGGTATTTGTTTTTTATTTATTACTCCCCCAAAGGAAAATAATTAAATAAAATTTAACTTGTTTTAAGCAAGGGAAAATAAAAGTTCTCAAACTCGCACCTTTTTGCATTATTTTTCTGGATCAATTATGTTTTGAATATTCAATGAAGTTTTTTCTTTACTGGCTTTTACACAAGAGGAGGTGTTACTGCTTAGTAATGCACTTAATATTGAACTCTGAATCAGTTGCATTCCATCCACATTGGCACCATAAAACAAAACCAAGTGCCTTAAAGGTGGTTAGTCAGCATAAGAAGCTCAGCACCTCACTATTGGCTTAAAAGTTACTTTTCTCTTGATTTTTTTTTCTTGTCAGCATATCTTACTATCTGTCAGGGGTACCCACACTCTTGACTATGCTTCAAATAGAATACGGTAGTCTAGAGGCTAGTTACCAAATAAAACAAAAGCTTAATTTAAAATACAAGTTTTTTTTAATCACTTGGACTTTTGAGACCTGAAAATGATCAAAAAATTACCGGTAAAATTAACTAAAAATTGACTTAAAAATATTAACAAAACTTGTAATGAATGCACACGACTAAATAAAACATGCACTTTACAAATGGAAACTAAAAAAAAAATTTATGCAATACAAATCCTTTTACAACTAAACTCTTGCATTCTGCTAAATATTAAATTGATTCACAAATATTTTCTTCTGAAGCAATAGCTTCCCCATCCTAACACAACCCTTTTCAGCACTATTGTAGTGTATCACCAGAAATGTGTAGTTTACAACCATACATGCAAATAGGATACAAAGTTATTTGCCTACATTATCTTTTTAATCTAACAACTAACTTATTTCTTAAAAAAAAAGTTTGTGAATTTATGAATTTATAAAAGATCAATAATATTACAAATATAGGCATAACTATTCCACATAATACCTAAAAATTACAGAAGCCAAGAAATTATGCCCTAAAAATACAAAATGATAAAATATGACCCAAGAATGACTTAAGTTATAAAAAGCTTTTCTAAAACCAGGGGATCATAAACAGAATTTATGCAAACTTTAACATTGTTTGTCATGTACACAAAAAAAATACTGTTATCTAAATTTGGGGCCCGCTTATTAGGTACTTCTTCACATTTTTGTCACAAAAACTGAATAATGTCGTTAGTTACCTGATGCGATAATTCAGCAGGTGTTCCCAAAGATTTAGCCAGGAAACTGTGCCTCTTGGTAGACATAATGTTTTCCAGCCAACTGTTGTTGGACTTAATAGCAGTAGACATGGGACCAATCACTTTTTGCCATTGTGATGCTAAGGATCCTGTGTTTGACTGATTTTCTCTAGTTGATCTTTTGTGTCTTCCATTTATCTGTCGGACGGAAAAAATCAGTTAAATATAGTTATGGATGGGTCAAAAACTTTGAGCTGCAAGGTAAAACACAGCGAAAGTGTCACAGACTTCTATTTGGTATTCCAGAGTTAGTATAAATGTAACAAATGTTGACTTTATTTTTAGTAATTTTTAGCCAAACTTAGACATTTTTCTATATTTTACAATATTTTAGTCCAGTCTAAATTTAGTTTAGTGTATTGTGACACATTTGACTCACTATGATTATTGTAATTGAACTTGTTATTGTTTTGATGCCAAAAATCGTTAAGCTTTTAAATAATTGGGCACTTTGAGGCAAGAAAGATGACAATGAAATATAAACTCAAGGTTTATTGATTGTAGACCAAGTTTAGTTGAAATGTGCCAACTTTATCAAAATTATCAAGCCGAGGTACATAGATAAACATAACATCATTTAAATCCTTAAGATTTTCTCCACTGACAGGACTAAAAGTCTTCACAATTGATAATTAAGTTAAATTGTTTTCCACCAAATTTGATTGAAAAAAATTTAAATCAATTTTTTGATATCGGGACAAGCTTCAGAAAAGTGTTTGCTGTTTATAAAATATGAATTGATTATTTAAGCTTATTGCTCTCCCCTTTCTCCCATCTATAAAGTAAGTATTAAAGGGGTACTAGACCTAGTATATGTAAGTTTGTTTTATTTATGTACTTGCTGAACACAATTTATGCACGCGAATGCTGGCACAAATCCTAAATATACCAACCTTGGTAAATTAAATATATACTTAAGTTTTAGTATTGTTTCACATCTCACACAAAAAAAAAGTACTATACAGGTATCAGTATAAATTGCTCCTTTTCAAAATAAAACATCCCTTGTTCCTATTATAGACTAACAAGCCTGCAAACTAATAAATTCATCACACTTAAACGAGTTAGTTAATAAGTTAGTTTTAAGTCACTTTATCTCTATCTAAAAAAAAAGGGGGTGTGGCTGTGTCATGGACACGGCCGTTTATTGTACGTGAATACGTTTAAACTTAAATGAACATCGTAGCTTCTCTGAGTCAAAAGTTATACTAATTGCAAATCTCGATACGCAGCAAAATAACCTCAACATGGCGGCGCTTCCCCCTCCACCGCGCGCAATGCGTCACTGTTCTCGCTTATC
>CABFWB010000457.1:226009-267995 GCA_902151455.1 Timema bartmani | reverse complement strand
AAAAAAAAAAAAAAAAAAAAAATAGGAAAGGATAGTGACACAAATAAACTTCTCTCGTCACTCTTAAATCCTGTTCACACAATTTCAGATTACAAATTAGCCATGCGTTTAAATTTTCAGACATTGTCATTAAAAATATAAACACAAAATACTGAAAAGAATGTGGCAGAAAATTCTGAAAAAGAAGCATAAAATTTTTATTTCTTAGTTACTATACTGTAAAATTGATACCTATTTTTGATTTCATTTCTATCAAGCACATCTTATAAAAAAAACTTAAATACAAAATTCATTTTTACGAAGCACACAGACTATACCTAAAATTGCAGTTAAAATAACATTGGTATAGTATGACTATGTAGCTACACCCTTTTTGTTTTATGACAGCGACGGAGTTAGGGGCTTTAGAGGATTGTCTTTGTGGTTATAAATACCTGTCCTATGCGCTGGTACCCCGATGGACAGCCACAAGAAAAGCCATTCCCTCCAAGTGCACTGCAGCCAAAGGCACATGGGCTTCCAGAGCAACCAGAACTTATCTATAAAATAATAATATTGATGGCATTAAGTTTAAATGAAAAATAAAAGCATTGCAGTACATAACAAGTAGTTTGATAGGGATGAACATTGGAATAATTTTTATATTTATAAGTATTATTTAAATATTACTACAGATCCCAACTTTATAATAAACCATTATTTTCCAAACTTGTACCAGTTGTGTACCCCTTTTGCGGCCCTGACTTAACCAATGTACCCCTTCCATCTATTTATAATAGTTATAACAATTATTATTTATTTGAGGTATTTAACATGCACTTTCTGAACTGACAGATTATATCAGCACACGAGAATTTCTATAAGCGAGAGCGAAAGGGCCTACCAATTTTACCAGGAAATGTATTTTTCATGTAGCTTTTAAGGTTATTTTACATGCCACAATCAACATGGGACCAACGGCTTTACTGTCCCTGTGAACAAAGTTGTGCTACGGATTTTTACCGCTCAAGAAACATCCATTAACCCTGGCTGGGTTTTAACCCTTTTAGTGCCATGCCTATTCCAGAATTCGTGCATGAAGAATACCAAAGGGCCTGTTAGGTTTTGTGTGTGAATAATGCCACAGCTATTTCCTCATTTTTGTAAGGGTTTGCAAGAAAATTCGCAAAACCTTATTTATGAAGCGATTATTTTGATTTTTTCCATATGTACTGTTCTTTAATAATAATAAAACAATACAATTTAATCAAAATTATTTAATTTCTAAATTTTAAATTTAATTTTAAATTTTTTTCAAAACTAATGCTAACTAACATATTTAAAAAATATATTATATATATATTTCAATATTATTTTGTTCTAGTTTATTTAGTTTTATACAAGAAAATAAAGTTTTGATTATATGTGATTATAAATAGTAATTACAGAAGTTTTTATTTAATATGCTACATTAGATATTTTTGGGCAGTTATTGCTTACCTTACAGCACGATATATTATATTGCTTACCTCATGAATAAATATTTAGGCCTACAAATAATGACTGCATTTTTCAAAAAAACTTTTATAATGAATAGTTTCATGTAGTTTTTTTTTACATATTATATAAATTTATAACGTTATTACGCCTATTTACTTACATTGGTAAAGAAATCTTTTCATTCACATGACAACATGAAAATCTAAGTAGTATACTTTTCTCAACTCAGAACAATCTAACCCTTACATTTGAAAACTGTTTACAAAACTATTTACATCAGTATGAATGTGAGCCACACTTATGTTTTACCATGCAGCTCGTACATAAACTGGTATTGTAATTAGCACATTGAGTATGTGACCGTCCCATTGTAAATGTACTAAACTCCCAGTTCCAATAACAACAATTTACGGTTTATTTTTGTTGCCAACCTTATATAAAATTACAGAGGGAAATGTTCTCTTTCCAGTGATATATCACACTACTACACAATCTATCAGATAACGTGAGAACTAGCTCAAATCTGGAGAGCGACCTCATCGGCTCTGGCACTTTTAACGGTAGTAGGCGGAGCCAAACAGATCAGCTCGTGGCATTATTAGCGATAGTAGGCGGAGCCGATTAGATCGGCTTGTGGCACTTTTAGCGATAGTAGGCGGAGCCGATTAGATCGGCTTGTGGCACTTTTAGCGATAGTAGGCGGAGCCGATCAGATCGACTCATGGCACTAAAAGGTTTAACCTACAAACATCGAGTCCTGAGGCGAGCACTTTATCCCAAGGCCACCGAGGTCAATATAATAATGAACAAATACCTGCTATCTTGTAAAGTATAAATGTTGGTCGTTTCAGGCATAACAAAGGCATGACAGAGATAAAGTCCTATAAAAAGTCCATAATACCATATAAAAATCTGTGATCATTTATTTATCATACCGACAATAAAAGCATATTTCATGATTAATAAAACTTATTGGGATATCACACACCCACTGAAATATTTTGTGTATTATTAGGGGTATGTATATCACAGTTTAGAAAACATTGTAATAAACTATTTATGCTGTACTTGGCCTGTTTAATATTTGCGGCAGAAACAACTACTATATATAATTTCTTAACTATATGTCGGTATCAAATTTGGTTGAAATAAGCAAATATAAAAAAAATATTTTTAAATATATTTTTAGTAGGTACTTTTTCTTAATAGACCTAGTTTAAAATAAGGAATTTTTAGTCGTTATAGTTCATATTTTTGTCTGGCAGCTTGAATAAAAATATGCTAGCACCATTAATTTCACTAACCAAAATGATCAAAATTAGTCACTTTTTTAAACTACATCTGTGACACCAATATGGTAGGCCTAAAGAATTCAAGAGTTGTTAATGCTGGATGTCTATGTGTGTTCTAAATTTGGTCAAGAGGGATAATTCTGTCCAAAAATGTTAAATGGGCTAACCTAACCTAGCCTAACATAAACCTAACCTAACCTACACAGAGAGGAATGCCAATCACATTAATGGGAAAAAGGTAAAAAGATAATGGCAAAGGCTATACATCAAACAATCTTTAAAACTAAAAATATATATTCTTTTTGATGTGTGAGTTTTCTAAAATACTACTAATAGTTGTAAATCAGTCAATTACATTTACATTTTAAGAGTCACTTTAAAAAACAATAATAATAATATTATCTAATCAATTTCTAAATTTAAAAAAAATGTATAAACTATAAATACCACACACCTTTGACCATGAGATGTTCTAAGCATTACATTAAATAAGTGATAGCTGTTTGGATAAGCTTACACAAGATATTTAAATTTTTTACTTACTTGAACACAGACTAGCATCGCTGAGTCATATTGATATCCCTCCGGGCAACCACAGCGGAAACTACCATATGTGTTGATGCAGGAACTAGTTCCACAAGGGCTCTGGGCACATTCATTGTCATCCACACACTCATTGTAGTAGAAGTGCTGAATGAAACCTTCTGGACATGCACAACGGAAACTTCCCACAAGATTCTGTGGAAACCAAAATGGATCATGAGAACATGGAGTTCTATGAAATATTTGAGGGGTTAAAATAGAGTGTTGTCAATAATAGAAGGAGGTATGTGGAGACATTTCAATTGGGGGTTTATTAGATAAATATGGGTATTGAATTTCACTATAGCTACAAAGTACAAACCCGCTTCGGTAGTCACATGGTCTAAGGCTCTCTCTCACAATAGACTAGACTTCAGATAACAGGAAGATCATGGTTCGATCCCGGCCGGGTGTAATGAGGGTGGTTTTTCATAAATGGTTCCCCACTCTCTCCATGCAAATGTGGGTACACTTCCTCTAAATCAAACCTTCCTCATCCCTAGCCTAATAGTGTAATTAGTACATAAGCATATAACCCAAATGGGTAGTAAGACGCGGTGCTAAAAAAAGATATAAGTTACAAATTGATCTAAAAATGTTTAAAAAAAACTATTTTAAATGTTGATTGTGATTTGTTACTAAAATTGCTACTTTTTTCAAAATGCATTTGTTCAACCATCTCAGAAATACATAAAACCAACACAATAGTCACACTAAATATACAAACATTAACACCACTAGCAATTATGAAATTCACTCTCAGATTTAGCCATATGCTACTCCAGTAATTAGTTTATTTTGAGGCAAACATTAATTTGGTGTCTCCTCCCAATTGCTCAATTTTTTCCTCAGTCAACTCTTCCATATAAAAGTAGTACACCTGATTAAATCTGTATTGTTTAACAAAACATAATTGCATATTCATTCAAAAAAAAAAGTTCTTTTAAATTTATGTTTAAATATTCATACTATTAACTTGTCAAACACAAAAAATGTTGTATCCATATAAATTTAAGAATTGGTAACTAAGAAATAATTTTTGAAATTTGACACATTTATTCTCAATTTACCCGCCTCGGTGGCGTAGTTGGCTAACGCGCTAGTCGTGTTGAGCCCGACCGCCGAGGACGGGGAGATCGAGGTTCGAATCTCGGTTGGGTGAACTGGGGGTGGTTTTTCCTAAATGGTTTTCCACTCTCCCTCCACGCAAATGCGGCTTCACTTCCACTATTTAACCTTAACAATTCCTAATCCATTAGCGTAATTAGTACTTAAGCGTATAACCCGAACGGGTAGTAAGACGTGGTGCTAAATAATAATAATAATAATTCTCAATTCGATTTTACACTTATATGTCAACAACAGTATTAGGTGCACCTAAAGGTTTTTTTTAAAAATATCTTAAAATGAAAAACACCATTAACTATTCTAAATATAAAGGATGGGAGGATCGATCACATTTCACAAGCTGCCTCTGCAAGCTACATTTCAAAATTTTAACTACAAAATATGCAACACTTGTGTGTAGAAATCAAATGGGATATGGCTGAGTAAGAGAAACTGATATACAATTTTTTATCAGTATGAGCTTGGTAACAACATATTTAACTTTATAAAACAGCATGAGAAGGGTAAAATTTTAGCAAACAGAGGGAAAAGATTGGAAATCACACTGTGTATAAGAAAAAAAAAATCTCAGTACACCATGTTAAGAATTGAGCCCCAGTTCAAATAAAGCATACTAGCGCACACCTAACTATGCTGGTCACAAACGGTTTATTGACTTGCCTGACAGCCGTATTGACATTTGGAGTCATCGGTGCACTCGTCAGAGTCTGTGCAGAAGGTTCCCGTGGAGTCGAGCTTGAAGCCGCGAGGACAGATGCACTTGAAACTACCGAGTGTGTTAATACAGTTGCCAGGGGAAGGACATATGCCAGTCTGCTCCTCACACTCATCGATATCTTGAATAATAGAGAGGGAAAAAAAATCACGAACTTAGATTTATAAAAAGAGGACACCATATTGGGCACTATAAAACACATCAATATTAGAAATAAGCTAACAAAAAAAAGTTGGTGCATTTATTAAAAATTAAATATGGGTTGGACCCTCTTTTTATCGAATGTGTATCTCCATTTTACCAACAAATACTGGACCTAGATTTTGAATAGGAACATGGTAAGCATAAGAGGTCATATTGATTTGTTTTTGTTTTTTTCTCAGAATCTGATTTTGTTAATATTAATTCTTTAGTCATATAAAATCGAAATCGTAACTAAATGTTAATATTTTTCGTTGCCATGTGAATGCACATTGAGTTGATTGATAAATTAATGATCTGAGGCTTATTTTCTAGACTTGTTCTATAATTATTTTGGGTTGAAACCACTAGGAAGCAGTATAGTAACTTTAAAAAAAAATGTGTTTGTATCTTGAATCTGAGATCTTTTGAATCTTGAATATCCTTTTGGTTTTGAGGAAGTAAAGTATTAAAAGGTACATCCCTTTTAAAAATTTACATATAAAATTAGGTTCCTTACTAAACGAAAACAACCCCATTTGCCAAAATTGGAAATTATTGGGTGGGCAAAAAGTTAGAATAAACTATGCTATATTTGGATAGAAAACAAACTATAACATTTGTTTAATCATTCCAATGTATATATATTTTTAACACTTAGCAAAAGAAAAGAGGGAAAAGATAGACATTTCTTTGAAATGTGTATTGTTTTCAGTAACTTTTGTTTCTACCCATTAAGTTATCGATATAAAAAATAAGATATAGAAATTTAATTTTCAAAATAAGAAATATGTGTCTAAGTAATTATTTTTCATCCTATAATTATGTTAAAAGAGATTTTAACTGTCCCCATGAAGAAGTAATATATTTTATGAAAATTATGTTTGCTTTAAAAATACATATAAAGATGTGTGTGTGTGTGTGTGCACGCGTGTGCGTGTGTGTGTCATTTGTAATTTATTATGAATGCAGCTCAAAATGCTCACAACCCCTCTTGAAGCATTAATAAAAACAATATATAAGAAACAAGACACAGCATAATGTGCTTGTAGAAATACCTGTACACTGGTCGCCGATCTGATTGTAGCCTTTGGTGCATGCACACTTGTAACTCCCTTGCGTGTTGATGCACTCATGTTGGCACACATGTCTACCAGTCGTGCACTCATCAAGATCACGACAGCTCACACCATCAGGGTTGAGCACAAAGCCTGTTGGGCATGAACACACATAGCTGCCATCGGTGTTCTGGCATGCAAACTTGCATGGAGAAGGTGTCTGCTCGCACTCGTTTAGATCTATACACACAGAGAGATTAAGTAATTAAACATAGTTTCTGTCTGACACCTTAAGTGTGTTAATAGATCATCTTTCTACAAATTTAAGGGTCCTGTTTCAATTCTCGGCAGGGAAAAACTGTTACATTTTTAAGTGGGTTTGTTCCTTTAACACAAACTGGCATATTGTTGGCATGAATTCTGGTTGTTGTGTTTGTCCTTTATGGCATGTAGCTAATTGCCAGCATTGCCATTAAACATAATAATGAAAACAATTTATTGGATCATTTGCCACTGATAAAATCCAACTAATTACTGGCGAGAGTGAATAATGTATCCCTTATAAATTTTCTTTTTTTCTTTTTCATTAACTGAAAAATAAGCACAGCTATAAAGAAACTTTTGGCATTAAATGTGTAAATAATTTAGGCCTATTTCAATAGAAAAAAAGTTTTTGAACAGGTCTACATTTGTAACTATGGTTGTGTTCTTACTTTTGCAGTTTTGACTACTGATTCGATAAGACAAATGACATACCATACCTCTAATTAACTATTGTTTGCCAACAATTCATAAGATTTATTAATAAACATGCGCAAGTTCTCAGACCTTTGCCAGATGTATTATACATGATTGATGACAATAAAAAATGTGTTAAGGTGCAATCAATTATTAGAAATGTGAATAAGCATGTAATTTATCATCTCTACACACGCATTGACATATTTTCCCCTATAATCAAATGTCAACACATAAAATTTAACCAATTAAGCTGACTACTATATTATTAATATATTGTAATGTTTTTGTAAACTGTATTTTAAGTTAATTTTTCAATTTAGAGAGTCAATTTGCAATTGAATATGGTGTAAAAAAACTATTTCGTCCAAAGCTATATTTATATGTTGTTTTCTATATTTATGTCTCATTTATACATGGGCTTAACAAGTATTCATTTTTACAATAGATTTCATTTGGGGAATTAATTACATTAAATTATCTCTTAATGCGAAGTGTTCAACACCAGTGAAAAATTTTAACACAATAGTTTTTTAGCTTGCCTTTTATTTGTTTGTACATTATTCCATGCTCAATAATGTGAGAAAGCTGGGGTGTTTTTATATTTTTATTCCTTCCTCTTGGAAAGATAAAAAATCTGCCACTCCAATGTCCAAAATTCTCCATTCTGACAAATAAGCCTGTGATTTACAGTCATTATCTGCTACGTGTTGTCCACAGCTTGTGAAACAAACATTGTTGCAAGATGAAAATATATGTATGTACCATACATCGCCATCTTTGTCTATACAATACAACTCAAAAATAATTTTCACCCTTCAACTTGATCTTAAAGACTTGGTCGATAACACTCATTTTTAATATACAACCAATTTAATTGTGAGAACCCACCTAAAGTCAAGGTGTATTGATGTTAATTGTTTAAATCTCCTACACTTACCTATGCATCTTGTTCCGCTTCCATCAGGTTTGTAACCCTTGTTACAGATACACCTGTACGAACCCAGTGTATTGATGCACCGACCATTACGGCATAGATCTGATATTGTGTTGCACTCATCGATATCTGAAAATTAATTAACAAAAAATCAAGTGTTCTTGCTTGCAATTTGTTAATGAAACCATTAGATTAGTTTCTACCAAAAACTGTTGAAATATGTATTGAGCCTGTTAATAACAATAACCTACTTAAAACATGATTGAAAAGCCGTCCCTCTTTCTCTGTTTACAAATTATTCTAGTAAAATAAATAAAAATAATAAATAAAATAAATAAAAATAAAATTGTAGAAACCATTTATTGTTAATTGAATGGATTCTTTAACTATATTCTAGTGTTGGTAGGCTGTTAGATGATCTGGGGATTGGAGATATTTTTTCACAGTGTGGTTTTATATGCTTTCAAGTCTATGCTTAGTGCATTGCCTTGAAATTAATCCAAGCATTATATTCCCTTCGTTTATGTATTATTTTTTTACATCCATTACTGTTTCCAGCCTGTGACCTGGGTCAGTTTTTTTTTATTCAAGCCATATATTTTCCACTACCAGCTGGATAGGCCTGTCCTAGCTTCATATGCCTTATAATCTAACTTAAGACTAGGACAGACACAGTATCCAGTCCCCAGCCGTTAATTCATCACTGTGAAAGGTTAAACCCACATTTCACCAATGATACATATTTCGGCCATGCCAGGAATCAAACCCAGGACCCTCAGCTCAGTAGACACACACTACCGACTGAACTAAGGAGTCCGACTGATTAGAGCATATTATATTCAATGCAACCATAAAATATGTAGATAAGTACAACTAAGTTCAATGTTGAACAAATACTCTTAAACTTTTGTCCTGTAATTTTTAAAAAAACTGTCACATGCATTAAAAATGACACAAGTGACTAAACCTTAGAGATACACTCTTTAACATTTTATTTACTATGTTTTTGAGTGCATGTACATGGTTTTTTGAGAAATTAGCTAGGTTATGAACTCCAGGCTACAGTACTGTATACTTCAATTACCTTTTTCGGTGGCTGAATGGTCTCAGGCGTCACTTTCGCAATAGTTTGACCTGCTAATGATATGGTTGTCGGGGTTTGAATTCTGGCTTGGTGTATTGAGGTGGGTTTTACCTAAATGGTTTTCCACTCTCCCTCCATGCAAATGTGGGTATACCTACTTTAAATTCAACCTTACCCATCCCTAACACATTAGCATAATTAGCCTATGTATGTACAACCTGAATAGTTAGTAGGACACAGTGACCAAAAATAATAATTGATAAGTCCTGTAAGGTTTATAAAAAATGGGCTTGACTAATATATATATTTAAATAATTCTTCAAAGAAAACCTGTTTTTCTCTTTTTGAGGTACACACATGGAAGAGGGATCAGGAAGTAGAGATAGGACGAAATAGGAAACACCAATACAATATGTTTGAATTCCAACACAATTTATACTTTACACTGCTGTCACTAAACAATAAGTAATGGTTGCCAATGAAAGAATAGGTATAGACCAAGGCCGTAGTCAGGGGGAAGTTTTGGGGGTTCAACCTCCCTCTCTCCCATGAAAGTTGACAGTAAAAATTTAATATTGCCTTATTTATGGTTTAAACAAAACAATAAAATATGAGTATATATTATAGTTATTCCAATGTTTAGGTACATTCAAATAATAGTTTGTGATTGTGTTCATTAGTCACTGCCACCACTGGGTATGATTTTATTTAATAAGTGCTCAATGTAAATTTTCAAACTTGGAGGGAGGAGGTGCTATGTGAGCTTCTAAATATTAAATACAATTAAAGCATTTTTTGTATTAAATCCCTGCCCTTAATTGCCAGTAAAACTTGCTTCAGGTAGCTTCTAGAGGCATTTAATATTCGTAATTTTTCTTTGGCTGTGGCCATAACCCCCCCAAAATGTTGGGCTGGCTATATGGCCTTAGTTCAGATATATAGCACAATTGAGTGTAGTATGTGTCAGGTCAAATTTAGGTAAAAATGGATAAATCTCATATTCAAACAAACGTTCAAATTACCATGTCCGTCGACAGAGTACCCAGCCTCTAGGCACAGGTCCTGATAGTCGTCCGATGTTTGGGAGGGACAAATCTCGCAATGAGGGCCCCATGCAGCTCCCATGGTGCAACAGCAGTCAGCGCGTGTGACAGACATGAGTCCATCAGTGTGAGATGTACACCGACCACCCACAAGCTGACGGAAACAGAATCCTTCGCGGCGGTCTGAAACAGACATTTTTGTACATAACTTGATCGTCCTTGTGCTGGTCTCAAATATATTTGGTTATCTTGTAATGTATGAAAAAATTGTTATTCCTACATCTTTTTCAAACCATTTGTATGGATTTATTCTTAAATAGGTAGAGCAACCGATTTAAAATATATTATTTGGTTATTCATGCACTGGTCAGAACATATTTAGTTATCATGCATTGTATAAAAATTGCCATTCTTACATAATTATTTATAAACGACACATTTTGAAATATAGTGTATCTTTTACCGCCTAGGTTGATGGATTAATGAAGGAGTTTAAAATATTATTTTTTTAAATATGATTTTATTGTTCTTGATACATAAGAACCACTTTATTTTTAAATATAATTTGATTATAAAAAGTAATTATTGCAAATTATAAATATAATTTGTTTCTTCTTGCATCAGTCTAAAACTTAACTTGGTAATAATTATTCTTGAACCATTATAAAGTCCTGGTTAGTTTTAAACAATTGATTATCATTTACACTACAGTATATAAAACCATTTTATATTTTTAAATGTTACTTGGTTAAGTATTCCTGAACTAACATATTTTCAAATTTGTATCTATTATCATTGTGGTAGTCTAAAATCAAACACGTTTGAAACATAATGTGTAGGCTAATTTTTTTATGAATCGTTGATTAAATTCTTATATCATTATAAAATAAAAATGTTGCCAACGCAATTTGATTAATCTCACAATTGTTAATCTAATTGCTATACCAGTAAAAAATATGGAATTTGTTAATTTAATATTGTATCAGACCTAAATATGAAAAAGCATACCAGTATTATATTTTAAATTACCTTCTTTTCATAATAACCCCCAGCAAAAATTATTTGCAATTATGTGCCCTATTAATCATGTATAAAAGACAGTAATTTATTGCAAGCTTTTTTCTATAATTTGTTTTGATTTAGAATTCATTCAACTTTATTTTTCAAATCAATCTTTGGTTCACAGGTTTTTTCTAGAATCTGTCTTGATTTATATTTTATTCAACTTTATTTTTCAAAACAGTGCTTGATTCAAAATTAACGTATACATTATAAAAAAAATTATAAATTTGAATTAGATTTCATTCCAAATATTTGCATATCTGATTCCAATTTGATTTAAGAAATATAAATCTAAGATTTGTACAGACTTTTATTAACTAAAGATATGTTAAATTAATATTAAATAAATAAGGAATTACATTTTTAAATTGCTAACGAAGGTTAATTGAACAAATGTCAAACAGTTATAAGCTAAGTTGATCCATTTTTAAATCTAGAACATTTCTCACTTTGAAGCTTTTGCGTTCCTATGGATTCCAAGTTGTGGGTTATGCCAAAAAAGAATCGATTTATCAGGCAGTATCTCATGATTAAATAAAGACATGTACATCAAACAATTATCACGTCATTTTAGATCTCAAATTTACATTCAGTTGCTTTTTTTGTTATATTTTCATTAATAAGTTGTATGTTGTATACACTTCCTTTAATATAGGTTCATAAAATAAGGTTTTAGTCTATTTTTTATACTCAATTTGTCCATCATTGTCAGCCACATCCTTTATTCCACTCTGTCACTTGGATATGCCATTAGATATGTGTATTTAATACAACTGTTGTCAGCAGGATACCTTTCCTTTCTTTATCTCTCTCTCTCTCTCTCTCTCTCAGATTAGTGAGGATTTTTGTAGTTTAAATCCTTTTCAGTTCAAATGATGCTTCCTCCATTCCCCGCCACCCATCGACTCTCCGCAGACATTGTACTTCTTTATATTCTATATGAGCCATTATATGATCAGCTAACAAATTTAAGGAAATACACACGGTTTTATTGCAGGTATTGGTCGATAGAATAATTGTGTGGGAACTTAACTTTAGTCTCACAGTAAGATAATAATTAGTAAAGCTCCTTTTTTAGAAATATTTTCATACAAATAATTGTTAAAAAGGTTTACATCCGCAAATTGTAAAGAAGAATATACTATTTTAAAGCCAGTTAAACTTTATTTATATATATTTTTAATTTGCATATCTTTGTTTAATCCTGAGATACTACCTTCTAAAATCGATTCTTTTTTATTTTTCTTGCTATCTAGCTTTTACATAAAAAGTATGAAAATACTTTTTCTTAGCATGATTGTAAAATTACTTGAAAGCTTAATATCTTCAAATCTCAAAACACTTGACTATATGAAAACAAATTAAATGTTTTTTAAGTTGTTTTTTCCTTCAATTTTAAAATCTTTATCGGATCATAAGATACTACCTGCGAGAATCAATTATTTATCTTTGGGCCATTGTGTATTTTTCATTTTAAGGAGCTATGTTACCTATGCATTGTTTGCTGTCATGACTAGGCTCGAATCCTTCATAGCAATCGCAGCGATAGCCACCATGATGGTTGACACAGTTTCCGTTGCGACATATGCCTGGGTTAATAGCGCATTCGTTGACGTCTCGACAGTCGTCTGTTAGTCCGACTTGCTGGAAACCCTCAGGACAGATGCATACAAACGTTCCAATCAGATTCTTGCACATGAACTTGCAGTTGTTGGCTGGGGTCACGCATTCATCAACATCTTCAACATAAAAAAATGTAAATGGTATAGAGCAGTATTCATGTTATTATTATTTACATAATTGCATAGGATGTCTATTTGATTCCAACAGCTTAATTTAATTGGAACAAGAGAAGAAGCCATAAACTACAATTTCCTAACTCTTTTTATGATTGTACTTTATACCTGGATTAGTGGACATGTGAACAAAGGTGTCAGTTTCTCCTTGTCTGATTTGTTGGTTACAAGGAAGTTTAGATTTTATTAGTGGCTGGATTTAGTGGGGTTATTTTTTTCTCAGTTGTTTTTCACTGTCCCTTCACACGAAACTATGTACACTTACTCCAGTTATATCTTGCTCATTCCATCCCATTAGTAAAATTATATGAATAGCCTGGACAAGTTTTAATAAATCCTCCCCACCCGCCTTTCCCCTCAGTTCAAAGCTACCCAATCATTATTTTTGTGTAGAATGGATAGATCTACTTTATATTTTATCCATTTTGTTCATCTTCTTCATGACAGCCTAATTCCAAAAGAGATAAATCATTCATTAAATTATTTATAGTTTATTTAAGATTTGGACATTATTTGTTGATAAAAAAAAAATTGAGAGTCAGCTATTAAATAGTAGCTACCAAATATCTTGTCAAAGCAAATGTCTTTTAGGGCCGTATGGGGGCACCACTGACTTTGACCAATGCTACTGACAGTGTATTTAGTTAGCACTGCGTCTTAATACCCGTTCAGGTTGTATGCACACTGACAGTGTAAAGTACTAACTAGTTCCAAATGGTAGTGCTTTGACTTTGATGTTAGTGAATGAGAGAACTAACTTGAACCAATCAATAAATTGTAGTTATTATATTCCCTAGTGAATTAGAAGGGAAGAGTTCACACACTTAATGTATTAAATGGCAAGCTAAGAACAAGCTATTTAGACGCAGCTCATGACCTTGAACTTTTCAGGAAGAAGGCCCACCGTAGTTTTTATTAAGTGCACATGTTCTACCTCCATTTGTGTATTTTAATTCCATACATCAAACTCCTTTATTTAAATATTTCTTAGTAGTATAAAGATAAATAAGTAATTGTGTAATAACCAACCTTGACAATGCCTGCCATCTGGGGCCAGAGCATAACCATAAGGGCAAATGCAGCGGAAGGATCCAGGCACATTGTGGCACCTGAAGGCACACTGGTTACCCATTTCTAAACATTCATTGACATCCTCACACACCTGTAGACAGACAAACTACTGATTACTATTGCTACAATTAATCAGAAAAAAAAAGTGTTTTAAATAAAGAGACACGGAGGATATATTCTTTCATTTAGTCTGATTTTCAAGTGACGGGGATATTGGAGTTTGAATCCTGGCCAGGTTTACTGAGGGTGATTCTTCCTAAATAGTTTACCATTCTACTCCTACACAAATGCAGGTACCTCTCTTCTATTGTTCTACCTTCCTCACTCTCACCTCAACGGTGTAGTTAAATATAAATATCCCGGGCAGGTAGTAAGATAGGGAGCAAAAAATTATTATCATTGTGGACATAATGTGACATATTTATTTAAAATTAAAAAATCAAAATCATATTACTAAGTATTCCATTGAGACAAAATTAAAAGCATATTAGTAATTGATGGTGTGAAAAGCCTCAAAAACTTCGACTTTACTTCGAATATTTGTTCACTTCTATTTTGATTTAAAAGTAAAATTCCTGATTTGACAATTATGAAGATTCGCAAAAAAAATAAAATTAAAGTTAAAACACACATTTATATATATATATTCATTTTGTGATAATGACTTTTAATGTTTAATTTTAAGACAAAATATATTAATTATGTTTGAAATTTTGTAAATTAAATTTAATACTTAAATTTACATAGTACTGGTAGTTATGTTTGAAATTTACCATTTTGTAAATTATATTTAATACCTAAATTTACATAGCTCTGAAACGTATAATATTTCAATCGACATTAAACTTTTTTTTAAATATTTGAACCTCAATTCAGCTTAGGGAACATATCATATTATTCAATTTAACACACACGTACTAAGTATTCCATATAAAGGATCAAAAAGGTTTTTTAGTCCTTTAAACATTATTTATTTAATTGTGTAGCTAAAATTTAACTTTTCCTATAGAAATATTAAAATCACTTTTAAAAAATATTAAATGAATACATTTATTTTAACTAAACTAACCTGCATTGGTCCAGGAGCGAATCCATCGCTACACGAACATTCGAACCCTCCCTCAACATTCGTGCAGGTACCATTACCACATATGTTGTTTACACTTAAACATTCATTATCATCTGAAAGTAGAAAGCTATTTTGATTAGTATGTGTATACCTTCAAAGAAGACTAGAGTCTATAGTACAATTATAAGCATACAAAATTGATTTAAAATATAAAATTTCTTAGCAATTTATACAGTTATATCCTCTTGGCAGTGAAATCTTATGTTCAAGTAGAAACAAATTCTTATTAGCTCATTTTAGGGGTTCTGCTATGGCCTATAGCAATAAGGTATCTCTATTGGCTCTTGTTATAATACTCCCTAGAGATTTATATTCAAAACTAAGAACAGTGTGTGTAGGGATGGGAAAAAAATATTGATACTCTACTAATATCGATATTTTCCTTTCGATACTAATTTTTTTTTTTTACTCTATACTTTTTTTATTATTTATTTAATTGTGTAGCTAAAATTTAACTTTTCCTATAGAAATATTAAAATCACTTTTAAAAAATATTAAATGAATACATTTATTTTAACTAAACTAACCTGCATTGGTCCAGGAGCGAATCCATCGCTACACGAACATTCGAACCCTCCCTCAACATTCGTGCAGGTACCATTACCACATATGTTGTTTACACTTAAACATTCATTATCATCTGAAAGTAGAAAGCTATTTTGATTAGTATGTGTATACCTTCAAAGAAGACTAGAGTCTATAGTACAATTATAAGCATACAAAATTGATTTAAAATATAAAATTTCTTAGCAATTTATACAGTTATATCCTCTTGGCAGTGAAATCTTATGTTCAAGTAGAAACAAATTCTTATTAGCTCATTTTAGGGGTTCTGCTATGGCCTATAGCAATAAGGTATCTCTATTGGCTCTTGTTATAATACTCCCTAGAGATTTATATTCAAAACTAAGAACAGTGTGTGTAGGGATGGGAAAAAAATATTGATACTCTACTAATATCGATATTTTCCTTTCGATACTAATTTTTTTTTTTTACTCTATACTTTTTTTCCAATACTTTTACTGATATTAGTACTGACATTCTGGTATTGGATCGGTATCGAAAGAAACAACTTTTTTGCTATCTTCACTCATACTGGGATTAAATGTTTGCTAGAGTGGGCTGTGGAAGAAGAATAAATGAAACTATTTCCCGATTTTCACTCATTTTCATCAGAATTCATAGCTGTTAATTCCTCTTTGTTTATCAATACACCCTGACCAGGCGATGAGGGAGGAGAGTGGCAACCAGTCTACTACCCCTTCCTTTATTAATGAGCCCAGTCATCACAAACTGAACAAAATAAGCTTTTGTAGAGCTCAAAGAATTCAGTCAATTCAAGGGTATCCTGAGCAGACAAAGCAGAAAAATGTATGTGCATTGTTTAAGCAGATGAATCAGGGCAGGGTGTCCATTCTTCTTTTGTTTGTCAATAGTTAATAATCTATCTTGACAGAGTATATAAATGATCAGTGAAGTTAAAAAATAGCACCTTACATAAGGGATTTATGTAAGTTTTTTAACAAGTTGGATAGCTTAAAAGCATCTTGAAAAAAAAAATCGATACTCAATACTTTTCTTTCAATACTAGTACGGCATTGATATTTTTCTTCTGATACTTTTAATGAGTACAGTATCAATAATTTTCTTTCAATACCACATCCTTAAGTGTGTGGAGATTAATGAGCAAATAATGGTTCAAATCCTACTATAATCAGGCAATCCTAGGTGTGATAATGATTGGAAAGTAAACCATGATTTTTTATTTTTTGTATTAGAGGTTTTCTATAAAAAGAATTTTAATACACTTTATTTACATAGCTTTGAAAATTTATTTATTAATAAACTTATTATCACAGTTTAAGGTGGTTTTCTCATACCCTCTGCATAATAATGCGGGTGCCATTTTATCTCAGCTATCCTTTCAAACTCTACAGCTTAGAATAAATTAATAATAATCTTGGTGTTGACTTTATTAATTATAAAGCCTTCAGGACGCATACCAATAATATTCTACTTTTGCAGTTAAGATTGAGTACTAAGAAATGTAATCTATAAAATCATTATGATCATTAATATAATAATAATATTAATAATAACAATTGATTTTAATGGAAATGTTAAGGTTATCACCTTTTCTTACACCTAACCACAAATTAGAATTAAAATAGAAGCTATACAAATAATACACATAAAAAAGACAACACAAATATATATATATATATATATATACTTAGTAAAATGGGTTTAGTTTTTTTTCCTAAGTGACTGTAAACTGTATTGATATTAATTTAAAATGGTCATATGAACCCTGATATGTTTATACAAATGAATCTATTACTATACTAAAACAAAATTATTATTCTAGTTTCACAAATTCATATGAAATACTGGTAGTTATATTGATATTTTAAAACATAGAATATGTGTATTAAAAAAATAAAATGCAGACTAAAAAATTATGAAAAGATAAATTAATAGGAAAGAAGCACACAAGAAAGCACATTAGGGGCAAAGAAAAAGTATAAAATAATATTTTATTTGTTTTATCAAAATGGCATAAGATAGGAAGAGCGTTCTATTANAAGAGCGTTCTATTATGATATGTTTATTATAAAACCTACTCTTTCTCCCAGTTTGTTTTCTTCTATTGTCTTTTTTAATTAGTTTATCTTTTAATTTTTTAAATTTATTTTTGTCTGAATTTCCTTGTCATTTCCTTTCTCTTAATATTTTCTTATATTTCAAAAACTAGCTTCAGCGATTTCTTTATTATTTTCATGGTATATTTTTTCGTTCAACAGTTCAACATGTCCATCATTTAATTTCAGAATTTCACATATTGACCACACATCTAATTACAATTATAATTAATAAAATGATAAACATAAACATTCATCAAAAATGATAGGTAGCTATTCAATTTAAGTCAATCATATACATTTATTGATAGTTGACACATTAACAAAGATGTTGAATAAACTAAAGTTGAAAAATGACACCTGGATACTTGACTCAACCCCGGGGTACTTTACTTAGTATGCTAACACTCTACCACTGAGCCATACACTAAATGTCCCATGTTCTGGGGCATTCTTCACATATAGTTTAAGGCATATATGTATATCATCTTTAGAATATAACCATTCCAAGAAGCTAATTTTTTATCTTAATGATTTTGGGTTCAAACCCAGCTGGGGTTGACGTATATTTCTTTAGCGATAAAACTCCGTAGCACAACTTAATTTGGAGGAAAAGTAAAGTCGTCAGTCCCATGGTAATTGTGGCATTTAAAAAAAACCTAGAAGGTATGTGAATAGGCCTATACCTTTCCTGGCAAAATTGGTAGGCTCTTTCGCTCTTGAGCATAGAAATTCTCATGTGCTGATAAAATCAGTCGGTTCAGAAAGGGTATATAAATACCTCAAATAAATAAAGTAAATTAATTTATCTTCTTATACATTTAGTGTTGGATGCACATGAAACTAAATTATATATAGCAAACAAATGTAAGACTTAAATCATCAAAATAGCTCAACCTCTGCAAGAAAGTATATTTTTTTAAGTAAAGGTTATTTGATAATGGTTGCCATTTCCCATCCCAAGAGCTCTGCTCATCTCTTCTGATTTGAATTCTACATTTTTTTCTATCTCTTGGTTTTATTTACATATAGATCACCGAGCTGATATCCGATAATTTTAGAAGGCACTCAATGAAGACTCACCTATACATTTCTTTCCTGTAGAATCTAAAATGAAGCCCGCAGGACACTCGCACCTGAATGAGCCATCCGTATTGATGCAGTCTCCTCCGTCACAGGCGTTGGGCATGAAGGAACACTCGTTCAAATCTTCTCCTGTGTCTCCTCTCCCAGGACCTTGCGGGCAGAGCCGGGCAAACTCCTCTGAAACAAAGATGATAACTTGTAAATGGAGATTGTAAAAACATGAGCCTTATTTTAGCGTAATTTGGTGCTAATCCTTATGAGATTGAAATTGTAATCTTCACAAGGTGCAAAAGCAAGTGATTTGATAGTGTCTCACCCAAGATGTGATCCTAGGCCACAGACAAATAATATACCCAGACACTCAACCTCCAGGTTAAAATGGTTGCACTCCTTTTGGCAGCTTGAGTCCTTCAACACTGGGATCGCTGCTGTTAGTCCTATCATCACCCAGCAGTGACACAAGCGAAGCCCAGTGTTGAAGGACTCAAGCTCACAGAAGGAGCACAGCAAAACCCCCGTAAGGTTCAGAGTCTGTTTCTTACTTGTCTGTGTTCTAGGCTCAAATAGCCCTCAGCTTATGTTGAGATCCTTTAGAGAAGTTACTCAAAGAAAAATTTAACTTTTAACGCCATGGTTAAGTGAGCAGTTATTTGACTAACATGAGAGATTTTGGTTTGATCCCAAACAGCTGCATTAATTATCCTCATAAAGATTGCTACTCTCAATGTTTCATTGGTTGGATTTCTAAGTCATTGATAGTAGCTTACAGGCAGTAAATCAGATTTGTTAAAATTTATTGTAATTTTAAGAATGATATTTAATTAAACTCGATAACGGCATAAAACCATATTATTGTCACTAGTTATGTACGACTTTGTGTATTATAGGTATTGTAGAATTCTCAACTTTTTTCTTTGCAGTACGGTAAATAGTGTTGAACTTTTGCAGTTGTATTGGATTTAACGAACAGCTGTTTTATATTCTAAACATTGAGGTTGGAGGACATTAATAGTTAGGGTATTATTAATTGAATAGCCTTCAACTTACCAGAGTTTGATAGAGGGCATTGCTCGCAATACTTCCCCCAAGCTGCACCCATAGAACAGCAGCACTTCTTCACGGTGATTGGCTCCATTCGAGGATGGGAACACTGACCTATTATAGATATTGCTTACTATATATAACATTCACAACACAAAAACATACTAACTAACTCATGCAAGTGTTTCAAACAATGTTATGGCTTTTATGTGCAAAAGAGCCACCTTATTAAAAAGAAAATTATTGTCTGTCTTACTGCCGTTTAGGGTTACATGTATTTTTTTACTATTGAGTTAGAGATGAGTAAGGTTGAATTTACAGGAAATGTATCCATATTTATGTGGAAATAGAATTGAAAAACTATTTAGGGGAGTCCACCCTCATTACACCCGTACAGGATTCGAACACTGATCTCCTTGTCACCAACAATCTAGTTTATTGCATGAGTAATGCCTATGTGACCACTAAAGTGTGTCTTTTTATTGATGATAATGTAAAAAATAGATGTACAAATTTATATCCAGTGGTTCTATAGTGGAATAATGACAGGGCGCATTGGTGATCTAAGTTCACTGACAAAAGGAATAGACCCGTCTTAAGACAGAACACACAATAATAATAATAATAATAATAATATTTTTAATCTCCATTTCACAACTACATTTAAAAAAGAGAAGTTTTTGTTCACAATAAAGTAGAATAATTGATTCTAGGAAAAAAGCGCAAGTGAAAGAAGCGCACATGAAAACTCATCACAGAAAAAAACCCACAACCATAAATGCTCACAGTAAAAAAGCCCACACGAAAAAATGCCTGCACGGAAAAATGCTCACGCGAAAAATGCTCACACAAAAAAAAACTCACAGAAAAAAGCTAACACTAAAAGTGCGCACACGAAAAAATGTCCATAAAGACCCATTAATTTTTACTTTCTCATCAAAAGAGAAAGTATTGTAATCGTGAAAAAAATCTAAATACAAATAAAAAATTTAAACAAGGAAAAAAACTGTGTTTTATAATTCTGTCAGTCTGTCTATGTATTTTTTATAAGTTTATACCTCTGGAATTTTTTTTTCATTTTTACCCTAGCCCTCAAATTAAGGGAGACGAGTGGTTTTTTTAATTCCAATTTCGAAAATAGCTTTAACGATTTTGATTGAAATTGATGTATAAACTATGTTTGACCTCCCAAATAAGTGAGATAACACCTTATATTTGGTATTTGGCTAAAAATTAGTTGAAGACCATTATACTGATGAGTAATTTTAGAAAATTCGAAATATTTTTAAAGTGGCTCTAACGATTTTGTTCCAAATTGGTATCTGTGGTATGTATGTCACTACAAAAATAAATGGTACGGAACTTCGCATGGACTTTCTCGCTCTAGTGTTTAAAAATGTAGATATTTACTCAAAATTCATAATATAATATACACTAGTGAACCCGATAACAAATTGTGCTATAGTTACATACAATTTTTTTTAGACTCAAAGTTTTAAATTTTATAATTTTATTTCTAAAGAATTAACATCTTCATTTGTACATTTGGACCAATAAAAAATATCGATATTGGGTCTCCAAGGGTCGACACTTCTTATTAAAACTTTGACTTCTGGTTAAAATATTCAGCATTTTATTAGGGGATGCACATCTTATGGTTACCGCATTGCTATTAAATTTCTCTTTTATAAATTTTGACCAATAAAATAGGTAATTATTGACTATTGGGTCTAGAATGAGAGAGATAAATCATTGCTGTAACAGAGGTGGATCCAGGAGTGGAGCATGGGGGGCGTGCACCCTCCTTCAAGAAATTAAACCAATTAAATCAATGTTAAAGTGATTACTAGTTTTATTGTCATGTAATACTATCTCACTAACCAGATTTCATTTTTTTATTTGTTATTGGTAATATTATTAATTGATTAATATAGGCCTACGGTAATTATTATTAATACTTAAAATAATCACATTAAGTATTAAAATGGTGAAAATGGAAATTGATTAAACCACCCAAGTTTAAGTTGCGTGCATCTCACCTTGTTGCACAAACATTGTTTAGGTTTAAATTTATTTAATCATTGCTATTATTACTATTTCAATTATTAATAATAAATAAATATCTCCTCCCGGATGAGTTCTGATAGAATGAAAACTAGGTCAGGGGATTGGGTGGTGACGATCGATTTTCTTTAAGAGGCAACCATTACCTCTTTGTCCAATGGCAGCAATGTAAAGTGTGAACTGTGTTCTTCTTTTCATTGTAAAAGCCATATTGTGTTAGTCCCCTTTTATATGTTTCTATCCACCTTTCCTATACCTTCTTCCAAATATAATTAAAATGTGTCAAAAAAGTATCCATAAAATGACACTAAAAATTCCAAAAAATTACTTTAAATTAACAAAAAGACCCAAAAAAGTGAATTCAAACTGAATGCACAATGCATATGAATGCACAAGAATAAATCAAACGCGCACTTTACAAATCGAATTTAAAAAGTTAATAATGCAAAACCCCAATCAAACTTGCATTCTGTTAAAAATTAACCTTGATTTATAAATTTTTTTCGTGTGGGCATATTTCCATGTGAGCATTTTTCATGTGAGCAATTTTTCGTGGGAGCATTTTTCCATGTGGGCTTTTTTCCGTGTGGGCTTTTTTCCGTGTGGGTTTTTTTCCATGTGGGTATTTTTCCGTGTGAGCATTTTTCCATGTGAGCATTTTTTCGTGTGAGATTTTTTCTTGTGAGTATTTATGACCGTGGGGTTTTTTTTGTGCAGAATTTTCATGTGCGCTTTTATCGTTTGCGCTTTTTTCTGGTCACCAGAGTAATTATGCCTTAATTTTGGTAGGAAGAACAGTATCTAAAGTTACTAAAATAATTTTAATATATTCACACACTAAGACATGTTATCTGCAGCTGTCACTCTTGATAGATATTATCAATACCTATAAAACAACACAAATAATAAAGTAAAATGTTATCAATGTTGGCTGCAAAGAAATATGTTTGAATTTTCTAAACTGTTCTTCCTACCAAACTCAGGCTATACATATATTTGGACAATATGTTGTAGTGTTAATAGAAGTATTTGATGTTTATGTTATGAGTATAAAATTTAAATAGTAAGCATATGTTTTACTTTTGTTTGTAACATATCAGAGATCCTTACTTTTTTTAAACGTAAATACCACTATGATAGTCAATATAGTACATAATGACACACTGTTACGAACCTCTCCGGAACACGTCATAACAGAACTCCTCCCTAATGTCAATACACTTCATGCCATTCTGACTGAGGATGTAACCTTCTGGACACTCGCACATCACACCACCGTCAGTGTTCACACATTCACCGTCCTCGCAGATGCCTACGTTCTCTATGCACTCATCAATATCTGTAAAAACATGTGAATAAGCTTGTCTTAAAATCAAAACCAAAACTTATGAAAAAAAAAAACTTATTACTTTCGCATTATAGGAATGTGATGTTTACAAATATATAAAAGAGTCAACATAGGTATTCAAAAACTATATCTACAAAGCAAAATCAAGAATGACTGAGCATGAGATAATTCCTGAATAACTCAATGGTAGATCATTGACACACTAAACTAAAAGTTTGGGTTTGGTTCATCTAATAACCAAATACACTTTCCACTTGTTCACTTGTTACCACAATCTGACACCTTAGCTCAGTCGGTAGCGTGTCTGTTTACTAAGCAAAGGGTTCTGGGTTCGATTCCTGGGATGACCGAAAAATGTATCATTGGTGAAACATGGGTTTCACCTTTCACAGTGACGAATTAATGATCTGGGTCTGGATGCAGTGTCTGTTTTAGATTTAAGTTAGTTTATGAGGCATATGAAGCTATGACAGGCCTATCAAGCCGGTAGTGGAAAAATATATGGCTTGAATGAAAAACTGACCCAGGCCACAGGAACGGATGTAAAAGAAAACTAGTTACCACAGCTAGACTTAATAAATCCAGAACCTAGTGAAAAGTGGCCTGTATACTAGATGAACTATGTTAAACTATGGTAGAGTATTGGATAGGAAATCCAAATGTTCTGGTTTTTATTCTCTTGTCCAGATTATCATTTTTCTCTTAGTTGAATTAAAATAATTACTTTCATAGTGCTGCTATAGTGGTGTAAGAAATAGGGGAGATTATAGAGTATCATTCCAAATTGAGTTCATACTACTACCCTGAGTTTAAGTCATTAATAACCCTTGAGACGAATTTATTATAAAACATAATCCAAGTGGCCTAGGATCGTAGGCTCTTGTAAAAACGTTTATGACATGGCGGAAAAACAATTTGAGCTTTTAACAATATTGTGGAAGTCCGTCACTTTAGCTTAGTTGTAGCATGTCTGTCTACTGAGCTAAGAGCCCCGGGTATGATTCCCAGCATGGCCGAAAAATTTATCATTGGTTAAATGTGGGTTTCCCCTTTCACAGTGATAACGGCTGAGAGTTGGATGTTGTGTCTGTTCTAGATTTAAGTTAGTTTATAAGTCATGTGCTGATATAATCAGTCGGGTCAGAAAGTTCACTCTAAATACCATAAATAATTAATAAACAAAATTGTTCCAAGGGGTAATCACATATTATGATTTATAAAACATAAAAGTATTTGTAAGAAGAACTATTTAAATTGTTTTTGTATAAAAAATATGGCAAAGAATAGAATATGAAAACTAAACACAAATCATAAGTACAAAATAAAATCTTTATGCTGATTCTCTTCACTATGTATTAAGTTAACATGTAAATACATATGACACAGTCAATCAAATTTGTTGATCTCACTGCTTCACTCAAAAGTTATTTATACCAGCTTTTGTACATCAAAGGTAGACACTTGGATTTCTACGTTTAACCATACTCATAGTAGCATAGTAATTGTTGTTTCATCAAGTCACCATTAAGTGAAAACTAAGTATGTAATCCATTTTTTTTTCTTTATTAAATACCTTCACAACTGTTACCATCGGGTCCCAGTTCATACCCAGGCGGACAGCTACACACGTATGACCCCATCAAATTTTGACATTTACCAGGTAGTGGACAGGTTCCTGGGACCTGCAATATTTAATATCTTCAATTCCTTCAAAGTCAAATTGTGAAAACATGCCATTCATTAATACCATCAGCTTTATAGATTCCATAACTATTCAAATCTATAATAGAATTGCTGAGTAAACAAACAATTTTCTCAGTGAGGGTCAACTGACCCCCTATTTCCCGACCACAGTTGGGGTGTGAAGGGTGTTAATTCTTGTTGTCTTGTGTGAGGCCCATGAAAGAACCACTTTAAGGAAATTTAAAATAGCGTATTTCAATATAATACTGTTGTGTTTTACACAGATAACTTTTGTTTTAGTTAAAATATAAACAACACATTATTTAACTGATATAAAAACGTTTGGTATTGGTTAAGACTTTTAGTCAATTTATTTCAACAAGATAAAAACATGGCCGCTTAACAAATAAGACAAACATTTTGTTGTTATAATACCTTACAAAACAAAACATCAGTAGAAATGACAACATAAAGTAGTACACAATATATTTTGTTTTATAACTTATTATACAGAATAAGAGCCGGGGCTGAAGGTTACTGATGTTCTACAAATACATACACATCTAATAAAATAAAATGAGTACTTGTTTTACTAAAAAATACTATTAGTGAAATTCTCTACTAAAATAAAAACTAAATAGATCCCAAATAAATTGAAATGCAACCAATAATTACGATATTTAATTAGATATATCTTTAAGGAAAATCTCTTTTTTGATTTTAAGATATTTTGTTATAATAGGAGGAAAATACAGGAAAGGTGTTTATAAACATATCAAATATATCCTATAACTCTTTACCAATTTCCTTTTTTCTTTTATTTGTGTATTTTGGAACTTTTAGGAAGTTGCATTGCGCATTTCACACTCACTCCTGATGAGTTAGAATAAAACTTAGTTCAGGAGATTGGGTGGTAACAATCAATTTTTTTTAAGAAGCAGCCATTACATCTTTGTCCAGTGGAAGCATTGTAAAGTGTCAATTGTATTCTTGTTTTCATTGTAAAAGGTATATGCTGTTAGTTACCTTTTATATGTTTAAATACACGTTTCCTACACCTTCTTCTAAATAAAGCACATTCAATTAGATACAGTTTTTGGTCTTATTCATTTTGTATCAAATATAATTTGAAAATAAGTTTCTGGAAATTATTTTTGTGTTAACTTACTAACAGATTTTTTAAACTTTTAAATCAATGTAGGTAGTTTTATTTCACCTGCACACATTATATTTAGAAGAAAAAAAGTCAAATTTGAGTCTAAAATATACTTACTCATCAAGATATACTCATTAACTAACAAATAAAGTTTTAAAAGTATTTTAGAAAATTGTGGATTACAGTGCAGGTCTTGGTCGCAGTGACTTAGTAACAAGAAGACCAACTTATAAAAAGTATAACTAGTTTATTAGGTGTGGGGAGACAAATTTCAATGTGTTCAAATCAATTTGTTTGGTATCTAGATAAAATAAAAATTCAAAGTTCAAAATTGCCATGTCAATGAAAAATACTCTCAGTTCACTCACCTCTAAACATTCATCAATGTCCCTACAGTGCTGACCGTCAGCCGCCAGTACATAGCCCTCAGCACACTCACAGTTGAATGAGCCGATCACATTGCGACAACGGCCGTTACGGCACAAGAAGGGCATAATACGACATTCGTCAATATCTGCAACATCAAATAGTTTTGTTCTATAGTAGAACTCCTAATTGGGAATACAGAGTTGCATTTTAATATAAATACTAGTAAAATACTTTATATTAAATTTCCAAATTTAATTTTGAAAAATAGAAAGCCCTGAGATGTGTTTGTTGTGGTCAAATGGTGATACAGTTTATTAATGTATTATAAAGGATGATACTTTTATTGGTTATTAAGGTGCAAGTCAACACGTGTCCTTCCAGCCAAGCAATCAATACATAAAAATGTAGGTATCCCTCCAAAATCATTCATTTTATCATTAATTGATTTTCATGAATCCAAAGGAATTTAATATTTATTTTAGTATAATTTTTACATAATACAAACCACAAGGTGGCTACATATACTCTATGAAGGTTAAACCTTTTCTTTTGAAGGGCTTACTCTCAATCGCATTTAATACAAAAAAAAGTCATAGTTGGGTGTACTGAATGTGGTTTTTAGTAAATCTTTTTCCACTCCCAATCACAAAAATGATAGAACATTTCCTCTTAATTATACCCTTATCATTCCTACCCTATTTGTGAAAACAAAGAGAGAGCCTGGACAAATACTAAGATGTTGTACATTTTTGAAATAAGCTCGTATAAAAACTCACCGATACAATCATTGTTGGGGCTGAGTTTGAAACCTGGGAAGCAGTTGCATTTGTATGATCCGACAGAGTTGATGCAGGTGCCATTGTTGCATGTATTGGGGTGCCTCTGACACTCGTCAATGTCAATGCAAGAGTCTCTGCTCGAAGCGAGGATGTACCCAGTGCGACACACACACTGGAAACTTCCTTGGAAATTGTTGCACTCTCCGTTGCTGCACACATTCGGACGCTCGGAGCATTCATCAATATCTGAAAGACCAGGTTTTAGAAATTAGTCAAATTAATCAACATAAGTTGTGTAGAATCATTGAAACAGATTCTTCTTAAGTCAACAACCCAAGAGTTGCTTTGATAAGATTTCTATCTATCCGGAGCTTGGCCCTTCGGCTGGTTAGTGCTGCCTGCACCATCTGGTAAAAATCACATAAACTAGAGGAGTTTAGGAAGTGTGGTTACTCATTGCCTTCCATACTGAATTTCTATGGGCGAGTGCGAAAGGACCTATCAATTTTGCAAGAAAGGTATTTTTGCATTCCTTCCAGGGTTCTTTAATATACCACAATCAACATGGAACCGACGGCTTTACTTCCCCTTTGAAGGAAGTTGTGCTACACATATTTATCACTCAAGAAAAATCTGTCAACCTCGGTTGAGTTTGAACTTTGAACCCATGAACATCGGGTCCTGAGGTGAGTACTTTACCTCATTACCACTGATGTCGACTGAAACAGATTATTCATCGATAATGCATAGCTACAAGCCTTTATAAAACTATTGAAAAAAATTGCTTTAAATGAAAAATAATCTTTGATTTAATGGATAGAAAACTTTTTTTTTATCACCGCGTTTTACTACCTGTTCAGGTTATATGCATGTATGATAATTACTCAAATGAGATCGGGATGAGGAAGGAAGCATTTTTAGAGGTAATCTACCTGTATTTGCATGGAAGGAGAGTGGGAAACCATATAGGGAAAACCACCCTTAGTATAACTGACCGAGATTTGAACCCTGATCTCATCATCAGCAGGCCAGTCTAACACGAGAGTGACACCTTAGATCATTCAGTCACTGAAGCAGGTGTCTAGGAAACAATTACCTGGGAATGTAATTTTAATCGTCTTTGTTCAGTAATAAATTATTTGGCTATGATTCATGTTGGAGACATACACTTATGTTTCGTCTGTAAACTCATATTTAAAGAAACGCTCATGGAACTCTGTATTGATCACTGTTGACAGTCTCAATGCAGTGATTAGATAACTGCTCCCCCTATTAAGGATCACTCGCGAATCAAAACCAGAACAAGCTAGTAAAATTGTGTGCAAACACCCATACCGCTAATAGAAACAAGTGGTTTAATGCTAGATACACAAAACGGTGTTTAAGAGCCTTTATCACCCCACAGGTAACATCTTACTTGGGTAACTAATACAATTCGATTCAGATGTCTCACTATGTGGCTGTTTTCTGTATTCTACTTTTAAAAACAGTGGACTTATTAATAATATCAATGATATCGTCTTACCTTATTTAAAAAAATTATAACAAAATTGAAAAATAACTATCTTAAAATGGAAAAACTGGTCCCAATTTATCTGTTGTAGATTTATGTATATAGTGAGCAACACTTAAATCACTTAAATATATTTCACGGTTTGTACATATTCTTAGTTCTAATTTCCTAATTAATTGCCTAAGATATGGGCTCCTAAGACTCAAATTTAAAAAAATAAAAAAATAAACAATATAAAAGATCAAAAAATCCTTTTATGTGTATGTTTTGTTTAAGGAATATTATCTAGTTACTATTATAAATGCTCACATAGATACTAAATTATTTTAGGCATGGCCTGGGATTGAACCAGGTTCTGCAAGACTTACAGTTGATCTCTCTAATGTCATGAAGATGGGTAATTATTGTGAGTTAACTTATCATAGTCTGATATAAAAGAAAATTAATTGTTATTCCTTATTATTTAATACTGACTCAGACTTATCCATGGTCAGCCTCTCTAAGGTATTGAATTTCAAACAATGGCCCCTCCATCTCCAAAATAATTCAGTTAAAACCTCAGTGAGGTCACCAATTTACTCTTATATGGTGCAAAATTTATGAATGCTTTTCAATTTTAAAAAAAATGTGTTTCCAAACGCTAATAACCTTATATCTATCATGTACTTGTAAAAATATTGATCAAACAAAGTTTGTGGAAACTATTTTTGTATAACTTATAACTGTTGAATCCTTACCAACACAATCCCTCATGCTGATTCCCAGCTTATATCCTGTTGGGCACTGACATTCGAAACCTCCTGGCAAATTGACACACTGAGCATTACCAGCGCATGGGCTCGGCACTCGAATACACTCATTATCATCTGGAAGAAAAAACATATGCTAATGTTTTACTTACAAATAAAATTAATGCTAAAAAACATTTTTTTAATTTTATAGAATTTGTAAATGTTAGAATGTCTTATTTATATAAAATATTGATTTCATGACCACATATTTTGACAAATATGTAACTTGACACCAATTTAAGGTACCTAGCCTATTTTTTTTCAAACTCAAACTTAGAATTTACAATCATATTTATGAATACCTTATGTTTTTCAAAACTTTTGACATTGCTTAGGCAAATAAAAATATATAGGTTTGCACACTTTTAAAAAATAAGCTGACCCTTTAAAAAAATAGGAATATTCGGCTTCAACTCGTTTTTCAATCTAATAAGCATATAGATAAATAATACTTATAAGTCCATTGAATTTAATTCATGCAAACATTTTAAAATGCTTTTTAAGGTAGAATTTTTAGTCAAAAAGTTGTTAGATAATGGACTTGGATGCTTGTATCTAATTGTTCTTAATCCTTGTGGTAAATCGTGTGTTTATGGGCTGGTCAAAAACATTTTGTTTGATAAAAGTTGCAGAAAACACAATAGGATGTTCTCTCTCAAGTTTCTTAATAAATAGGTATCATTGTGGTTGAAGCCTTACCTATACACTGATGCACGTTGGTATCATAAATAAACCCTCTGTTACACTGGCATTCAAAGCTTCCTGGGGTGTTGATACATGAGCCGTGGCTACACATGGTGGGCATCAGATTACATTCGTCGATCTCCTCCGTGCGATTGGTCATGGGGTTGATAAATATCCCCTGCTGTTTGGAACCACACAATGTCTCGTACTCTCCTGCGGTTCAAACAAAGGAGCTGATTAAATTGAGATAGGCCATACCGTCTATTAATATCACTTCAATTCAGTATATTGCTTCTTGCTTTATGTATGCACATACATTGAATACTATACATCATTTAGGCTCATAATTGAAAAAGTCATAAAATTATGTTTCATCAAAGACTTTGATGGGAAAATGTACCAATAATATCATCCAATACCCCTTAATTAAACAAACACTATGTGTAACAAATTACCAGTACAAAAAAAAACATGTTTCAGTTCATATTCAAACAATAAATACATGAATTAGTTCCATTTACTTCTCTTAAAAATTATTATTCTAATTTAAGTTCCCATTCCTTTCCTTGGAACATACATTTTATTTTTAAGTATCTTTATATACAATCAGTTTCGGTTTTTACATGACCCTGCAAAAAAAAATGTCATCAAAGTTTTTTTATTGTTAACTCTTAAAATTTCATCAAATAAACATCCAGTAACTCTTGTTTACAAAGTTAAGAAAGAATACATTCAAAAATGATTCTGTAACTTTAGTCCAATTTTCATTTGAAAAATCTTATCTAATAGCTAGAAAAACTACTAGATCTATTTTCACATATTCATATGTCAAGTCATGTAATTTGCAGCTGTAAATGTTGATAGATATAATCAACACCTATAAAACCACAACTAAAATATAGTAAAATATTGTTGTCAACCGCGAAACCAAAAAAAGGATTTTCTAAATGTGTCTGCCTACCAAAATCCTTTTATATGTTTAAAGTTTTTTTTCACTGTAGTTCACATAATACTAATTTTATAATCTTTACCTTATAAATCTGCCTTTAGCGGTGAAAGCTTTTGAGTTTTGACATTAATCGTATAAATATTCTGGCCGCCCCTTTTTCTTTTGGCTATGATCCAAACCTGTGTTTGATTACAAATAACTTCTGTAATAATATTAAACTAGGACAATTTACATATATGATTGTTATGCTATTACTTCCCTCTCTTCCTCTTACCCCTTGTCCAACCAAACACACACATAGAATGGCCTACTCACTGGTTCCTGGGTGGGGACACTCCTCGCACGGATCTCCCCAAGCTGCTCCCATGGAGCAACAACACACCATGCGTGTGTTTCCTTGAGACATCGGCTGTGTGCATCCTCCATCAGAGTACTCAGTGAAGCACTTATCTTTGCGCATGTCTACACACTCCTCTGCACACATTTACACACAACCAAAACAGTATTATGATGTTTTATGCAAGAGTCAATATAAAATTTCCAACAGAATGGTTCAGATGAATTGTGGGTTAAAGTTAAATTTAACATTAATTTAGACCCAAATATCAACTAATACACGTTTTGTGTGCCTTTTGTATTTGTTAGAGGAAAAATAAATATGTGCTTTTATTGAGTCATAAACTTTAATTCTATTAATTTGCTGTAATATAATATCTATACTACATGCAAGGTAAGCAGTTTCCCAAAGTATTGTGAGATGGCTGCAGCTGGCTATTTACTTGGCCTGTAATGTCACAAATCATATGGCATCCGTTTAAAAACCGCGAGATAAAATTGTATACCACATTTTTTAAGTTATGAGTTTGTCTCATTATCTCCCGTTTTACACCTCACCCCAAAATTGGTTCCTTGAAATATAAAGTCTATTATTACATTTTCTTCTAAAAAAATATAATAAAAAACGATAACAAAGAAAAAATTGTGCCAAACGGCTATTTTAAATTAAATATTGAGAAGAGGGTAGAAGGGCATGGCCTACACATTTACCAGAAAAGTTTAGGTCTCAAAGCTAACAATCGTAAACACAACAAAACACATAGTCATGAAATTTTCGGGGTACATCACTTCTCCTTCTTCATTAGAAGATTATCAACCTATAGCCATGTTGCCATATTCCAGTTGGTGTTTTACTCTCTTCTGCTGAAGAAGGCGACTGATGTACCCCAAAAATGTCATAATTATGTGTTTTGTTGTGTTTTAATTGTGAACTTTGAGGCCTACAGTTTTCTGGTAGATGTGTAGGCCCTGCCTTTCTATTCTGCTCTCAATGTTTTATTTAATAAATAATGGTAAAAACTGTGAGAAAAGTGATGTAAAGTTTTTCATTCAAATTGATCTTACAGAAACTATATTTACCTAGGACAATACACATAGCTAACTGAATCACTCGTACCGTCCATTCCTGGTTTTATACAATGAGAATAATATTAGAACTACAAGGATCAGAACTAAAACCTATAGTATGTGATTGGGCATCCTTGAATGTGAGTCCTCAAAAATACTCACCAAAGGCGACGACTTTTGTGGTTTTCATTCATTTCAAATAACAAATACAAAACTGAAGGATTTGCCCTTTATGTAAATAAAATTTAAAGTGGATATACATTTTCCAATTTGGTTGTCAACTACTCCAAGAGTTTTACTTACTTCCGTTGGGTAGCAGCATGTATCCCGATGGGCAGATGCAGTGGAAGGTGCCTTCTTTGTTTATACATGTCCCCACTCCACATATGTCTAGGTCTTCCTGACATTCATTTATATCTGGCAAATAAACCAACAGTTAGTGAGCCTGACTCTGACCCACAAAGCTAAGGTTCAATCTCGACAGGCTGTACTTTACAATATAGTAATTTTCAATGCTATCTCCTGATAACTATATGTGCACTTTTTATTAGTAGTTTTATTTTACTCTAATATTAATCTTAAATTGAACCACTAATAAACTTGTGAAACATCCAAGTTAGATAAGCGGTAGCATGTTTGATTCAAAGTGCACTGGGAATAATTTTTTCCCACGTATGGTTTCCCCATTTTTCCCTAACTGTTTTTAGTACCTATTTTAGTTTTACACAAACATATATTTATTCTGCTGATGGGGCAAGGATGAAGAAGATATAATTTGAAATACACCTGCAATTTGATGGAGGGAGAATAGGAAACAATTCAGAGAAAACCGCCCTCAGTACACCCGGCCTAGATTTAAACCCCAACCTCCTCCTCACCAGCAAACCAGACTAAATTAGCTTGACATCTAGATCATGTGTCCACTTATAAGGGTTGGTTTTCCATTCTCTCTCCAAAAAAACTCCTGTTTATTACCTTAAAATGGATCAATGAACTCTTTTCACTGTATATTCTTAGTCTACTCGTGGATAAAGCTGTCGATAGCCAATAGTTGCAGTGGAATATAATATCATCAGCCTTGTTTTGAACATATTAGTAATTAATTAATATAGCATTATTACCTTGTTCCCTCTGTGTTTGATAAAGTTAAAAGACCAGAATTTTACCTTCATTTGGGTTTTGAACATGTATTTTGACACATCCTGATAAATAAGTTAGAGGGAAGAAAGAAGATGTCACCATTTTGCTTTGGATTCTCAAACTTTTTTGCTCCCTTCCCTAGAGGTATTCATTTGATATCCACACCAGTGGGCATGCAGACAAAGGCATCAGTCTAGTCTAGTTTGCTTTGCCTTTGATGGGAAAGTCAGGATTTAAATCCCTGCAGCCTGTGTGTACTTAGATGGTTTGAAAAAAAAATCTCACTCTCCCTCCACTCAAATGGGGATACACTTCCTCTCAATTTTACCTTTATCACATTAGTGTAAATAAGTGGCTAACCATGATGGATACCTATTTAGACACAATAAACATTATTAACCCTGTGCGAAAATAACTTTTTGACTTCAGGAAATAATGGGATAGGGAAAAAAGTTAAAAGTAACATTCCACTTTAGACAATTCTAAAGATAGATTTTAAGATTGACTAAAAAAAATTTTTAATAAAAAATTTATGGCGTGATTTTGAATAACTACTTACACAATAAAACATCAAGATATTCAAACTAATTATAATACATAAAAGTGAACCACAGTCTTGTCCATAAGAATACCAAAATATTTTTCTTAACTGAGCCAGTGTGCCATTTGTACAATTTAATTACAAAACCTCTCGCATAAAGCACTGTTGGACTCCAAAAATATTAGTGTATCCAACTGTTATTATCGATTATATTAAAGCAAATGTATGCCAGTCCTAATAGTATTATTAATGTAGTAGAAATGTTATTATGCCAATAAGTGTGATGAAGGTGTATTTCGCATTATTTTATATTCAAAAATCACATTTATCATTATTTTGCACTAAACATATGTGTTGTGGCCCTAAATCTATTCAAGGTTAAATATTGCCATCAATTATATTACATAGCCTAGTGTGGCTATGTTATTTAATGGTACTCAGTTGTGTTGACTAGGTAGTAATAAATTAAAAGCAACTGAAGTTTTGGGTATTCGTCTTATTAATGAAAGATAAAGTTTTGTTTGAATTTTAATAAATTAATATTCTTAGTGAATATTAAATACAAACGTGATAATGATAAATGGGCATTATTGTTTCCAGTCTGTGGCTTGGGTCAATTCTTTTTTTCAAGTCATATCTTTCCACTACCAGCTGGCTAGGCCTGTCGTAGCTTCATAGGTCTTATAATCTAACTTAAGATTAGGACAGGCACAACATCCAGTCCCCGGCCGTTAATTAATATGTGAAAGGGTAAACCCATAGTTAATTAATGATAAATTTTTCGGCCATACCAGGAAATGAACCTGGTACTCTTAGCTCAGTAGGCTGACATGCCACTGACTGATCTAAGGTGTCGGATTTTCTGAAAAATCCCAGTAAATAATTTTTTCCGCCTAAGTTTTTGGAACATCCAATTTCCAGAATTTTTTTCTGAAGTTTGGGATCCTGCATAGACACACACACACACACACACACATATATATATATATATATACTCTCATACACACTATGGTAATTAAGTATATACACTTTGTTCTACTCATTAGTGTCTTGTAAAATAGGGAAATATGTTACCCATTACGTTTGTACTACCTTGTAATTCATTTAATTCTATTAAGCACTTAAAGTGATTCAGCAAAAAATTATCATAGCAATATTAGAGGGATGTTGTCTCAGGAACTAGAGGATTAGTGTAAGGAGGAGCTACCTAATTGTAGTTAATTTGTCTTTTGAGTATGTGTGAAACTCATTTTTTTAAGTTCAAAGTGTAGCCAAATCGAATACACAAAATATTATCAAAGCCAAATCAGAGATTTAATAATGTTGTAATAGGTTTATGTTGAGAAATAAATATGATAATGTTTATATTTAGCTATCTTTAGCCACAATTATAATTTTCAAAAGAAAATATATTTAAAATAAGTTCAACATATTTTAATTAAAAGAAAAATTCAAGCTAATATTATAACATCAAAAATCTGTAAATTATATATCAACATTAATTGTAATGTAAATAAGAACACAGATTGATAAAAAGTGAAAATTAACATATATTCTAGCTATATATATTTTTTTTTGGCAAACCTTCGTTATGAAAAATAATTTACGATTTTGATATCAAAATTGAGCCTGACAAATATTCGAAGCAAGGTCATAGTTTTCAAGGCTTCATCCACCCCAATTGCTCTTGGATTTATCATATTACACAACCAATGTTTCCATAATATTCTCTTAAATGGAAATGTTTCTATACATTAGTTTTAGGTATAGCATGGCATTGGAAAATAGTATCTGTTAGTAACTGAATTTAGGTAGGGTATAATAAAGTACAATAGTACTATGCTATAGGTAATAATACATACCTACACACAAGGTACTGGATAGGTCTAGTCTGAAACCAGCGTTACATAAACACATGTAGCTGCCGAATGTGTTGGTGCAGTGGCCATTGCGACACAGGTTCTCATGTTCATCACACTCATTAATATCCTCCAGGACAACCTGAGGGCAAACCAAAATGATATCAAAATAGAAACAAAGTAGATCACTTTATTAAATTAGTTTTTATAAAAAGAAATGTCACATAACACCAGTTGTGTATTATTTAATTTTAAATATTGTAGTCAAAATCTATTTATTTGGAACAGTCTATAAAGGGTTGTGTTTGACACTTGATCAGTAACTTATAGGATTATCATTCATGCAGAATATAAGGGGATGATAATTCAATACAATCAGGAAGCTCCATTCTTTAATAGCCCAGGTCCATTTTTGAATTGAAACATTTAATACAAGGGCTATTAATAACCTAGTCTAAAGAATGGGGCGTATGATTAAAAAAGTGCACAAGTATTCACCTGAAGAGAGGATGAAAAAATAACCTCTAGTATATCTGGCCAAGAACCAAATCAGTCAAACCTAACATATAATTCAAAGTGAATAACACACCGTCACGCTGTTAGGTCTATAACCAGGTCCTCCTGGACACAGAGCCTTGAACTCCTCTGAGCCCTCGGGAGGACATTTCTCACACCGGGGACCCCAGCCTCTACCCACGGAACAACAGCAAGTCGCTCGAGTGATGGGCTCACCCATCTCTTGAAGACACCGACGATGGCCACTCCTTTCTTCCACATCCAGAAAACAGCGAGATGTTCGTCGATCTGAAATATCATAACTTTAAATTTCATCTCCAAGAAAGAGACAAGCGTCTGTAAAGAAAACATTTGATTGAATGTTTCAGGTTTCTAGAGTAAGTTTTGTTATGGTTTTATAAATTCTATGAGACATTAGAACAAAAATAAGTTTTAATACGTACCTACTTCTCTCCAGCTACTTTTTATAACAGTGCTCAAGATACAACAGATTTGTGTCAATTGCCCTGTTGACTTAACAGGCAGCTTTACTATGCAGAAACTGTTCACTAATTTATTTTACCTAATTTTGCTAAATAGTGTGTGTGTCTTACCACATGCCAGTCGGTTTCTATAGCCTTTACGTGCCACTTACACTTCAACTTGTGAGAGATTCATGCTTTTATGTTGTTGATGTGTTATTCTAGTTTACTTGTTTATTTTCTTTCTAACATGCACAGCATTTTTGTTATCTTGCAAGCACTTTAACTTATATCTCTCTAAAACTACACAGACCACTAAGTTTTATTTTAACTCACACTAATTATTCTTGCTTAAAAAAGCACAACTAACAAAAGAACACAACATAAAATATAATATAATCACGTATGTTAATACCAGTGGTGGCTTATTAGTTGATGCAAGGCTTGACAGGACTCTACTTTTAAATTTTGTTACCTCCCATTTAGTGTCCTACTTGACCTTTAAGGCCAATTCACCAACATTTGTTCTTTACTTTATTTTGTATTAACATTGGGTAACCAAACAATGTATTGCGTGGCTACCCCGGGCAACACTTTTCTTTGTTCAAACAGCTAGAAAAAAAATCTCTTCAGTTGATTTCTTTCAAACGAGTTTTGAAATTTTTTTTAAGAAATCTGATCAAAGATTTAAAATCCCAGCTTTGAGAAGTCACTTGCTTTTGGAGAGCTGGCCATAGATGTTGGAAACCCAACTAACTTACCCACACAAGCATTGCCTGCCTCGACCAGTTCGTAGTTTGGAGGACATTGACAAAGGAACTTCCCCTGAGTGTTGATGCATGTACCATACAGACAAGCCTGAGGACTGTCACACTCGTTGAGGTCAGTGCAGTTCCCTGGAAAGCAAATATGACGTTAGTAAAGAACTTATTAAAAACTATCTACACATAAAGTGCTTCATTGTCTTGTTCCCTGATAGCATATAATATTATATGAATAATTTGTTTTTACTTGTATACTTGGCTGTAATTAAATCTAGACGCCATGGAAAAAGAAAAAAATTAACAAGTTGGGATTTTACTTCAACTTCTAAGTATTCTTTGATATGGATGACTTTCTTAGTATGGTAATGATAAGTTTTGTATTTATGTTTTAAATAAGTGTGTCATGCAAATGTAGATAATTTTCATAACAAATGTTATGACACAATTTTCGTATTACTGTTTTACTTAGTATATCTTATTCGCTAATATTTTTAGTTTTATGAACTATTTGTAAACTTTTTTTTTTTACTGAAGGGATGTAAAAAGATTCAAAAACTTTAACTTGCATATAGAAAATTATTTTTGCTTGGACTAGTATACAGCTTTGTCAGTAAAAGATACTGAGAGATAAAATAGTACACTTCATAATGTTCACACAGCAAAAATCTTACCTAGCTTTTTTGATAAAATGATTTATCAGCTCAGGTCGAATTGTGTTTAATGTGTTTGCAATAAAAATTTTGTAAATTACATTTAGTGTCTTAAATTATTTAAATACACACAATATTTCAGTATGAGAAAAATATTTTTTAAAATCAGTATTACGAATATTAGATAAATTTGATTTGGATATGATATGAAAAAAAGTGGATTTCACACACCCCTAATGTAATATAAATGTATACTCATTACGTAAAGGAATTTAAAGATTATCTGAACAACATATCATTTGAAATTGATAATGAGTTTAAATATTTATAAACTATTTTAACTAGCAATCATTTTATTAAAGTGGAAATCAAGAAAATACAGTCAGGCAATGTTTGCTATTCTATACAAAACAATAGTTTTACTGGTTCTCTATGGGTGTGAAACGGGGTCTCTCACCTTATATGATGAAAAAAAAATGTGGGTGTTCGAAAATAAGGTGCTTGGGAAGATATTTGGTCCAAAAAGGGATGAAAATATTGGGGAGTCAAGAAGGTTACATAACCATCAGATGATACTGTTGGTATAATCAAGTCTTGTAGATTATGGTGGGCAGGACATGCAATGTGAATGGAAAAATCTAGAACCCTGTTCAAGGTATTGACTCGCAAATCCAATGGGAAAAGACCATTGGGAAGACTTAGATGCAGATGGGAGGATAACATTATATTGGACCCAAAAGAGATAGGGTGTAATGAGGCGCACTGGATGGACCTAACTCAAGATAGAGATAGATGGCATACTTTTGTAAGTGCGGCAATGAACTTTCGAGTTCCTAATTCCATTAACGGTGTTTTTAAAAGAGCTAGTGTTGAGAAAAATCTGTAAGATACTGTTTGTGTCACTGAGGAAAAGGTGAAAGTGGATCCTACCGTTCCGGTCCGTTGAGAAACAAAAAACCCATCTTCGTCAGCAGTGAAGTGACTGGAAAGTCTTGGGATGAAGTTTTGTGGGAGGGTAGGAGGGTGAGGGAGGGGGAGGGTTAGCAGGTAGACAGTCTTCTCTGGCTATTATGAATGAAAACTGTAAGTCAGGGACCGAACTAAACCATTGGTTCATTTTTAAAGCTAACCTTAATTTGATTTAAACACTAAGCTCATTTAGTTTATTTTAACGATGAATGGTGGTCAAGGTTCAAATCCTGAATGGGTAAACAAAGGATGCATCTTTCTAAATGGTTTCCCTTGGTCCCTCAACAAAAATGTGGATACATTACCTCTGTTTTAGAAATTTCTCATTATTAACACCCTAGTGTCATTAATAAAAATATAAATTTTAATTACACTAAGTGTGCTATAGACAGATATGCCTAACTAATAGAATGGAGGGAAACGGGGGGCAGATGTTAAGTATTTATTGCATTATCTCTACATGATGTCGAATGTGAGTATTTGTTAGTTATGGTTAAAGCCTCATCTACATATTATTTAAATTAAAAAATGGCATCTGGACACAAGAATTGAACTTGGGACCTACAAACTATGTTTCGATAGTTGTTATAAAACTAATTCTTTACATCTGAAAAAAGGGGGGAAAATACATTATAAAAAACATTTGACGAGAAAGGACATAAAAAAAGAGTGATTGAAAATGTAGGCCTATATGTATGTTATGATTGTGGAGGTGGATAATTGATGTAGACATTCTGTGCACAACTGCACATATTGTTAGTGTCCATCTGAACATGTCTGTAACCTGAACCTAGCTAATACAGTAGTGCCTCTCAAATTTTGTTAAGTGATGTCATTTTAGGTTGTTGGTGCTATTATTATTTTTAACTTTTTTTAGCGCCGCGTATCTTACTACCTGTTCAGGTAATACGCCTTTGTACTAATTACTCTATTATTAAATCTAGGACAGACACAAAATCAATTCCCCGGCCGTCAATTCATCACTGTGAAAGGGTAAACCCACATTCCAACAATGATAAATTTCTCAGTCATGCCAGGAATCGAGCCCGGGACCCTTAGCTCCGTAGGTGGATGCACTACTGACGGAGCTAAGCTTCGTAATTTTCTAGCATGATTTTGTTTCTAAGTTATGTCCACAATCAAATTTATATATATTTTTTACAAAAGGACTAATTTGTTTCTAAAACAAGGTGGGGAGGGTGCACAGCATAGACTTTCTAGCTACTGTAAATAAAAAAGAGATATTTAATTAAAACTCGTAAGATATTTGAAACGAGATAATATAAATTTTTTTGCAGTCTACCAAAGAACATAAACGAAATAATATAGACTGTTAGAGAAAAGAGGAACATCACACCCAGAGAGCATTACAGTAATTTCCAAATTTAAAGACTTCCGTAATATATATATACACACACAGTATATATGGTGTAGACGTATTGGAAAATCCAGCTTATTGTAAAAGGCGCCCTCAATTTATAGTGATCCAGGCTAATTGGAAAATAATATTATATTTTCTTATCAGCCTGATAACTTTTAGGCTTATAGCAACCCATACAGTCTTAGGCTATTAATGAAATGCACCTTTGTTCACTCAATCAGTCTAGTTGATTCCATGCTTATTGCAATACGCCTAAGATAGTTAAGGCTTATTAAAAAAGTCTACAGCAGTGGTTCCCAAAGAAGCCAAACAAAACAAACAATTTAAAGTTGTAAAAAAATTAACTCATAAAATCTAATAAATATATTACTACCCTGTCTAACCTAAGTTAAAATAGATTCACTCAGTGATTGTATGGGTGGCAACATTAATTAAAACTCAGACAGATGGTGCAGCCGCACAGTCTTGTAATAAACACGCAAACGGTGGTACCTACTCCAAATTACGGGAATTGTTGGGGTGGTACGCCATTCCAAAAGTTTGGGAGCTGCTGGTCTACAGAATATAATATTTTTCTCTTTAAGCATGTCCTTAAATTAACTTACTAAGTTCCGTACGATTGCAAGATTTGATTAAAATTCTTAAGTTCAAGTAATGTATAGTAAAAAAGATTATATAAATGTAACTAACTCTTATGAATAAGTAATAGTTATTGAAAAAATAATACAGATACAAATTTATTAGTTACCTTTCTTTTATAGAAGAAATATACATGTTTACAAGTATATTGTGACATTTACCATTGTCATTTCACACTTTTCACATAACACTTTTATTTATTTCCACACGGTAAACTGATGTGACATTTTGATGTGCACAATTGTTTGACGCTTTTTTTTTTT
>CABFWB010000457.1:141151-219128 GCA_902151455.1 Timema bartmani | reverse complement strand
ACCCGCCTCGGTGGCGTAGTTGGCTAACGCGCTAGTCGTGTTGAGCTCGACCGCCGAGGACGGGGAGATCGAGGCTCGAATCTTGGTCGGGTGAACTGGGGGTGGTTTTTCCTAAATGGTTTTCCACTTTTCCTCCACGCAAATGCGGGTTCACTTCCTCTAAATTCAACCCTCCCAATTCCTAATCCATTAGAGTAATTAGTACTTAAGCGTATAACCCGAACGGGTAGTAAGACGCGGTGCTAAATATATATATTATTAATAAATAATATCCAAAATTATAACGCGTTTCACATATATTTGACACTTTTTAATTTCAATTTTGAAATAATTATCGACCTATAGAACCTAACTAATCTGAAAATGTTCTCCTCTATGTTTATTTTATGTTTTCATTCATATAATATGTAAGCTCCTATACACATATTAAATACTAATATATGCATGCTCGAGTGTAAAAGTAAACATCCCATCTCAAATTAGAATTAAATTGTATTTTTCCTTTACATAGAATGTTCTCCTTTATTAATTGTTAAAAGAATATTTTTTTTATTTTTGAAACAAGTAATGAAAAATTATAATAAAATGAAAATTTCAAAACTTTTTATAAACAGCCACTTGTATCATCTTGACCTACTCCATCTTTTCCCCCTTAGCTCTAATATGTCAGCAATACAAACCAGAGTGTTAATGCATTCAGCATTGAGGTCACAGTTGTAAATGCCCAACTCGCACTCATCATCGTCTGAGCACCCCGGGCCAAAATCAGGCTTGGCTGAATATCCCTCTTCACAGCGACATGAAAAAGAGCCAAGTGTGTTCTCACACTCGCCGTTCACACAAACATCCTCCTTTATTTCACACTCATTCACATCTGAAAATAAATAAACCAATTTTTTTAACAAGAAATAAAAAAAATGACCATAGATAACATTTCATTTCGCAATTTTAAGTGCACTTTTAAAATTAACAAGACATACAAACCAAATTGACATAGGTCAGCAATGTTTAATACTAAACACTCAACACCAGCACCAGGAATTTTAATATTGATGTATTATTATAAACTCACAAGCAACTACTAAATTTATTTGGAATTGAACTAGGTTAACCTCGATTTTTAACCATTCAGTCATGGGAAGGTTCTTTATGAACTCACCTATACAAGAAGTACCTCCTGGCCCCTCAAGAAGTCCCACAGTACAAATACAAGAGTAACTCCCGGGAGTGTTGGTACACTTGCCACCGTTACAGATCCTGGGATTTTCCTTACACTCATCTACATCAGTACAACTGCGGCCGTCTAATAGTAGCATGTAGCCCGTACTGCAACATATCATTACTTTTTCTGTCAATTCTCAATATTACAAAAATCAAATAGTATCGCTTTCACTATCAAATTCTCAAGGTTGCAAGAGTCAATATATCATTATGTTCATTGTTAATTCTCAATGTCACAAGAGTCAATCATTACTTGCACTGTCAATTCTCAATGTCACAAGGGTCAATATAGCATTACTTGCACTGTCAATTCTCAATGTCACAAGAATCAACCTTCACTCACATTTTAGAAAATATTCTAAACTATTTTTAAAGTAAGGAGTATTATTTAGAGAAGAAAATAAGACTTTAAACCAAACTATTAATCTAATTTATTGTTTTTAATACTTTAGTTTAAAGTCTTATTATCTTATTACCTTCACTGTCAATTTTCAATGTCACAAGAGTAAGTTAAATATAGCAGTACTTTAAATGAGGTAACCTGGCAGTATAGGGGTAAGGTGTCAGACTTCTGTGCAGGGGATTTGGGGTTCAATACTCGGTCCTGGCACAGATTTATCTGATTGCCAAACCTTTCCTTCACCTCTGACAAGACGAGTATTAATCACAACTTGTGAATGTGTGGAATATCAGGCCTCCACCGTGGTTCGGTATCCCACGTTAAACTGTAGGTCCTCCATTTCATCTCACAATCACCCTACCATTACACATTAGTGTAAGTGTGTATAGCCCAAATGGGTAGTAAGATGTAGTGCTAATAATAATAATACTTTCAATGTCATCACTTTATATAACAAGAGTCAACATATCATCACTTTCACTGTCATTGCTTGATGACATAACATTCAAAACTTTTGTTGTCATTATGCAGTGTCAAAAAATTCTCTAGGTCATTACACTCTCTCTTTCTGTAATTATTTGATGCCATATGAGTCATAGTCATGTATGAGGTCACTATAACATTGGTCCCAAGCACACTGGCATCCTGCAGGTTCGTGTGTAAATCTTGGCCAGGGATTCTATGCAGACAGGACATGAGAAGTCCAAATTTACTAATTTACAATAATCATTTACAATAATCCTATCCATAACCTAGGTTTTAAAGGTACCTTTAAATTAAATAGTTTATATACATTACGATAAAAAAAAAAGATTGGGTGAGAAAATATGGAGGGGAAAGGGAAAAACTAAAATAAAAAAATATAAGGATAAATGTGGACACAGATCAAATATATTATTTTTTCTGACATTATATTTTGGTAATTCAAATATCTCATCTGCAAATTTATATTATACAAAACAGAAGGTACAGGAAAGACAGATATAAATAAATATGACAGACAAACTTAATGTGGCTTTCACATTTAAAAAGCAAAAACATTTCATACTTTGCACTGCTGTCACTTGATCAAATTTAAATCAATTTTTAAGTGCCCCACATATTTGAAAAGTTTTACTTTTATTTGTAACTATCCAACTGACCTACATGTACAGGAGTAACTGCCTGGTGTGTTCATACAAATATCATCACAACCTCCATTGTCAGAGGTACACTCGTCCACATCTAGAACAAATAACATAGGATAGGGAAGTATTGTATTTTGTACAGTATATATAGCGTTTTCGATGATTTTATTAATCCGTTATGTTTTCGAAGAAAATAATTAATTTTAACATAGTAGCTTTGTGATACAACTTTTTACTGTTGTAGCTTTGTTTCTATAATTTTTGTACACCTTCATATGATAGGTAGCGCCCAGAACCTCTTGTTTATAGTCAAGTCCAGACCTCTTTTATTCTACCTGTACAGTCTCCTACTTAGGATTTTAAAACTAATTCATGGAAAATCTTATAAGCATTTAATCCAAGACCTAGAAAACTTCTATGTATACAATCCAATTTCCTTAGAAAGGGCTTTTTAGAAAATACAAGCATTTTTTTCGTTGTCAATAGTGATTACAATTTACTATATTAATGTTATTTTATAGGTAATGATATTAACTACAAAAGTGACAGCTATAAATAGCATGACATTGCGTAAGAATACCAAAGTCAATCTAGTAGCTTTTCTATCTGTCAGATAAGTCCCTTCCTATGAAAATTGGATTATACCTAATAAACACAAACAATTTATTATTATTGTTATGTTATTTGTGAGTTATGAACATCTCTCAGTATAAAATGTTTGGTTGCTATATCCTGCATATGGACATTTAGTTCTGCTTCTGTTGACACATAATCAAATGTCAATGATGAGTTCATTAAAAATGTGTTTGATTGACCTTTCTTTCAGAAAAAAGTAAAATTATTACTCTTGCAATTGTGTCACCAATAATGGTGACATTGCAAATTAAATTCCCCATTCACAAAGAGAAACTATTACAACTCAATGACCTCAAGATTGGTGTATGAAATAGCAAGGAGCTAATCTTGTGTTGGACTAGACTGCCGAAGACGGGGAGATTGGGGTTCAATCTTGGTCAGATGCACTGAGGGTGGTTTTTACTAAATGGTTTTCCACTCTACCTTCACGAAAATGCGGGTGTACTTCCTCTAAATTAAGCCTTCCTAATCCCTAACCCATTATTGTAATTAGTACATAGGTGTAAAACCTAAATTGGTAGTAAGACATGGTGCTAAAAATAACAGCAGTAATTAGTATTGACTACATCAACAACTCATAATTAAATTTTGGATAATGTAACATTAGAAGACTAGGAGCTAACATGATCATAACGTTACAATTCCTCAATAGAAACAACAACAAATTCTAAAGATGAAAACAATGTACCATAAAAAAGCACAGTGCTATCAATATAAAAATATTAAAAGATTAACGAAAAGCTGAGTCATTATGATCTCAACTAGCCACAACACAGGTACATTTTAAAAATTAATTCTCACCAAAACATATTTGATTTCTTCTGGTTTTGGGAGGAAATTAAACACAATTATTGCTTTCAACATTCAAAGAATCTATCTGTGTTTGACAAAAGCTTGCGGTATTATTGTGCATGTTGGTTAAATCTGTAAACTCCAAGTTTTTCACATGCCATTTTTATGTAAGAGCATGATATAAAGGGCGGCACGTGACAGTTATAAAAGTTACTAAAGCTACTTTCAAAAATGTATATACCTAGTCATGTAATCTGCAGCCATCACTATTGATACATAGTATCAATAATATTAATATATTAAATTGTATCAATGTTGACCCATAAATGTTTGTATTTTCTAAAACATTCTTTATGCTGTATTCTTAATATAAGTGAGTTGTACGTAAATATTTCCTTTGAACACTGTAAGTTCTTAAGGCAAGAAAATGTGTATTTCATGTTTATTTTAACTAACCTTCACAATGTGACTTCTGGCCTGTTTGCTGGTAGCCATCATCGCATATGCATTGATACGTTCCCATCATATTTTCACATACACCGTTCGAACAAATGCCGCTAGTACGGGAACACTCATCAATGTCTGGAATAACAAAACCATTATTTCAATAAATAAAAAGGGTATGTATTAAAAATCAAACATTATTTCAATAGGCCTACAGTAGACCCTCCTAAATCCGACCTCTGAATATCCGTCTCGTCAGCATATCCGACCATACCACTCCTGTGCTTGTTTGTACTTGACCGTGAGTTGCTGCTGTTTCATTCCTACTTCCTACCCACTTCAACGCCTATGGACATTTTGTGGCTAAAGAAGTGGAGAAACCTAGCAACCAAGGCTAGGATGTTGTCTCGTCTTTATAAGTGAAAAATATTACAGACTTTTTTCACCAGCTATGTTTTGTAATCAAATATTTTGTTTAGTGTTACCTTAATTAAATTGTAGACTATATGTAAAAGATAAATACTTCAATATTTTTTATAAAATCATAATATTTGATGTTTATACTTGTTTTTTTGTGTTTTAGACTATGTGTAAAAGATAAATACTTCAATATTTTTTATAAAACCATAATATTTGATGTTTTTAGTTGTTTTTTTTGTGTTTTAATAGTTCTTTTGCTTCTCTTATTATCCGACCTTTTTTGTGTTCTGACCATGTGCCAGCTATGTGAGTGATGGGTAATTAGGAGCCCACTGTATTAAACCACATATTTATTGATTTCATGACTTTCATAATATGTGTGTCATACAAAAATTGTTTTAGTATGTATGTTATTTGTGATAATTATTTAAAATTATCTTATTTTATTATGAAACACTTATCACACCTGGACTACTAGCATTTGAACCTCATAACTTTATTACTTAAAGTTACTTTTATTCTATCTGATAAATTTTCACTTAAAAATTCAAATTTAAATTTTGACATAAATTATCTTTGACTCTCAAATATAAACTTTTACCTCATATTATGATATTAATAATATCCATTCCATAAATATTTAACTGTGTACACCTCGTATGAGTGTCTAGCTCTAGTAAATTTCAGCCCCATACCTACATTAGATACTTTACCTTAAAAATGGTAAAATAATAATATTATTATTATTATATTTATATTTTGAGTGTACGGCATCTAAATCCATACTACAGAACCACTAGTACCAGAGCCAATTATTAGTGAAGTCAAAGACGCTATTAAGAAGTTAAAGAACCATAAATTTCCAAGATATATTCAATTTCAATTGAATTAATAAGGGGAATTTGTGAAATGTTAGCAAGAGAAATTCATAAATTTCTATGTTCCATATGAAACCATGAGGTATTACCGCAAGAATGGAAGGAATATATTATAATAGCCATTTTCAAAAAGGCGGATAAAACAGAGTGTAAACTATAGAGGTATCTCACTACTACCAACATGCTGTAAATTTTATCTAATATAATTTTAATGAGATTGATGCCATATCCAGTGTGGACTTTGACTAAATTGATTAACGACAGATCAGATTTTTACTATTCGGCAAATATTTAAAAAAAAAAAAGTGAGAATACAGCATGGCAGTCCATCAATTATACATAGATTTTAAAAAGGTCTAGGATTTATTTAAAAGAAACATAAATATTATATTAAATTTAAACTAGGTTTGGGACACCCTTAAAATATCAAGTATGACCCCTTATAACTTTGGTACTGTAATGATTTGAAATCATTGAATCACTAATGTATAGCTTATATCCATTAATTGTTAAAATTGTGTAATAAAATTGTTATTGTTGAAATACCTTAAAGAACATGGATTTGAGTTGTATAAGTAGATAGAATGTAACTGTCTGACTTAAGGTCATTCACTACATTCTCAAGTTATATTTTTACATTTTTTAAAATATGTTTCTCTTATATTGTAGCAGCCAACAAAGAGAATAAGGTGGTTTTAGCAATATTAACTATAGCAGGAACAAACTTTTAGTTACAGAAAATGACACAGGGTTATAATATGTTGCCTTATACTTTTAAATCAATCTAGGACTTTGTATCGAACAGCGGTTTTGTGTTTCCTCATCTTCTTGCCTGGTATAATTATGTGAATTCCCTTTGATATTCCAATCTTAGCTTATGTGTTCTAAATTTATGTTACCTTTGCATGCCTTCTTATTGGGAGCTAACTCGTGTCCCGGGGGACACTCACAACGGAAGCTGCCTGGAGTATTCAAGCACACTCCTCCTCGACATAGGCCTGGGATTTGTTCACATTCATCGATATCTGAAACAAGTTGTTATATTATTACAAAATTAACAATCTCAGCAGATACAGACTGACACCTAGTAGCAAGAAGGTGAATTGATTTTGAAAATGTTGAGAAATTACTAAGAGTGAACCAGAGTAAAAAGGGGAAGAGGGAAGAAGAAGGCCCTAAAAGCCATTACTAGTTGTTTGCATGGCCTTTCTGGTTTCTAGAACTCTTTCTTTTTCTTACTATTTTAGTATTTGGGCCTTTTATTGATTCTTTTTAGTAGTTTTTTTTAAATTTCCTTTTTAAATATTTCTTTGATGTTCAAAAATTAACATATTGATGATCACAAAAGTAATCTGGCTTTGTTTCATGCCATTAAAGCCTACCATACATCTCATGAATTGCTCTTTTTATTCTTACAATTTTTGTTAAATAAAAATTGTATATTTCAGGGTATTGAATAGTATATAGTAGAAGTGATTTTATTTTTTACAGAAATGAAAATAAACCCACAGTTATTACTACCACCACAACACTTTTCCATGGCATTAGATGGCATATATTATCATTTTCAGTAAATTTAATACAGGAGATAAGCTATAAATGGCTTATTTTAAAGGGTAGGGATGAGTAAATTAGTCTTAGAGAAAGTGCATCCACAATAGTTTGGAGAGAGAATGGGTAAACCAAAGGAAAAAATATATTTGAAATATGACACCAAGTTCACCCGACCATAATTTGAGCCCTGAATTCAATGACGACCAAGTTTTTTTTATTCTTCTTTAGCACTGCATATTTCTATCGTTTGAGTTATATGCTTATTTTCTAATTACTCTAATGTGTTAGGGATGAGGAAGGTTGAATTTAGAAGAAGTGTACCTGTATTTGTGTGTAGGAAGAGTGGAAAACTTTCAGGGAAAACCACCCTCAGCACACCCAACTGGGTTTGAACCTCGAAGCGGGCCACAACAAAGTTTTATGATAATATAACTTCCTATATCATGTAGCTACCAATTCAGGTCATATGTGCTTTGTGTAGCTATCCATCTAAAACCAACACGTTAATAGTGACTTAACTTTGTAGTTGGTTAGGAATTGCAAATGCAGGTTTGTTCCTACATGATGATAAAGGATATGAGCTTATGTCGTTGACATCCCTTACCACTAGCACGATCCCTGCGCTCACAGCTGCTACATATAACTCTTCAGTCAGCGTGTGTTGTGTGTAGAACATATGTTTGCAAGTCATTGAAAAGTGATTCAAACAAGAAAATGTTTGTTTTGGTTTATTAAAAATAAGTGTAAACCTTTTTTATAAATATAAAATAGTAGCTCACACACACACACACACACACTAATATTTTACACACTAAAGTTCTTTGACCAACTTGATATTTGGAATGTTAAAAAATTTGTAAAAATTCTGTTATAAATAGTGCACTTTTTTTGTTTGTGTTAGAGGAAACACAAAATAAAGTCATCATTAATGTTTTGGATACAAAATATGAGAGATTTTATAGTTGTTGCCTAAGGGTGGCAAATAGAATATAGGGAACTAGGAGGCTAATAGCGGACAAGTGGTGCATCCATCCCGGGAGGCAGAGGTGGAATAGGTGGCTAAATGGGGAGATAAATCATGTTCAGGAACATTTTTGTTCCTAAGAGAATATCTAGATAAAATTTCTTTTGAAATATTGAACCATTTTTCACAGACTAAACAGACTTGTTGGTTTCCTATACAATGCTAAGCCTTTGTTAAATAGTTTTGATCACCTACGTCATGAGCAGGATGTATACCAGATGTATCCAAAAAATTTGAGTGGGTTGGAGTTGTACTATATACTAGCGAGAGGCATAATTGTTTCTCTTATAAGAGCTATACAAAATGTATAATAACTGGACTGTTCTTAGAAGAGACTCCTCATGTACATTTCACTATGGTATTAAAGTTGTATACACTGTCGGAAGAGGTAGGGTAGGGGAAATAGCCATTTTATCATCATCCCCTATCGCCAAAACACAAAGTTACATCATTAGGAGGCAACGTAGTGATTTACCTGCTTCCATACTTATTAGAACTTTGAGGAATAAACTTATCACACTGTTACGCTGATTATTTATTAAACTAATCAAAGGAAGGAAGATCTATTAAGTAAACTGACCAGGTCTTCAGAAACATCACGATAATAGCATACATTTCGCCACAGTGTTGTGTTCCCCCTGCTTACCCATGCACACCTGCATCATCAAAGTACTCTCGAATCCCTCCTTGCAGTCGCACAGGAAACTACCGGGGGTGTTGCGACAATCTCCATCACCACACACGCCATGCATGATGTTGCACTCGTCAATATCTATAAAAATGTGCACAATACACAAGTTAAGTTCCACTTTTACAACAACCTAAATATTAATATCTCCATGCAAGCACAGACTATTTATGTTTTAATGGGTTGCTTTTAAAATATTGCTCATATTCATATGTTCGGTATTTTATAGAGTTTATAGTTCTTTAAAATGTAAACTATTTTGATAAATTACTGGATTTAAGTAACTTGAAATATCTAACCTGAAGGAACAAAACAAATCAGGTGAATTTTTTTAAAGATGTTTCAGGATAGAAAAGGGATTTTAAGAAAAACAACCTCTAGTGCATCAAATTAGATTGAATCCTTGTCAGTCTCTGACATTCTATCCTTGCCATCCATCCTGCTGGAAATTTAAATTTAACTAAGCCTAGTTCACAATTCCTGAATTGCACTTCATTTTATGATATACTATGTTAAATTACTCATAGCATAATCCACAAATTAGCACATAGGGCATACACAAATTTCACATAAACAATTTATTTTTAATTGGTATGTATGTGGCTTGTAAGAGTTTAAGATATCTATCTATATAGATTCAATTAGTTGATAAATACCATGATTTTAAGAAACCATTTCAATATAAATCTAATATTAATCAATAAATATATTATAGAAGCTACTGCAGTTGTTAAGAATGTGAACAAATCAGGGTTGGGGGGAATTTTTTTAAATCTCATTTAATTTGTTTTAACCAGGTTTTTATATTTGGTTTGGATTAATTCAAACCATGTGTGGCTTCTTATTAACTATATATATGCCAATTCTCAACTAAGAGTGAGGTAAATAATAAGTTCCTTATACTTTTGATTAAAGAACATGCGTCTTGCCTAGAATTATAATTTATGGCAAATTAAAAGCTGAGTCACAAAATATGGTATTATTTGTAATGAAAGTTCCCCTTTTAAAGGGGATTTCCCGGAGAATGGTTCGTTACCGATACCTACTCACTAGGTTAGTTTAAATAGATAAGTAAATGATGTTATTAGGTTAGTTTTACAGAAACATTGGGGTTACTATTCATAAAATAAAGCCAAGATGGTTTATTTCAAAATAACACTTGGCTTAAGCAAGCCCTGGAACAAATTATTTTGAAACAGTCATCAAGCTTATTTGAATAGCTTTTGTGTATGTAAATATGGTTGATAATTAGTGCGTTTATCACGCCTGGCTTATTATTATCTGAAATGGTTTTACTATAGTGGACCTTGAACTATTATTTTGTACAGTAAAGTCTCGTTAATCAAAACTAAACTAATCCGAAAATCTGGTTAATATGAACAAAAGTGGAAGAAAAAACAAACTTAATTTTTAAACACTATTTATTGTAATGATACAAAGTAGCGAAAAGAAACAATGTATATTTTGGCTCAGTTTGTTTTTCTTTAAAAAATTATTAAAATAGCATATACTAGGGTACTCACAACAATTATTTATTTGGCCTGTTGGTATGAAGTTAACCTGTTACTCACCCCACCCCGCCTCCATCTCTTAGCGCTCATGAATAGCACACACGTAAGCACGTCCATTAAATCTTACAGTGAATTTTTAATTTACATTATAGGAAAGATTTTGGTTAATCCAAAAATCTTGTAATCCGAATAGGTCTTGGTCCCAATCATTTTGGATTAACGAGATTCTACTGTATTATAATTAATCTTAGCTCAAAAGTCTCAGCCAGTATTCAAGCCCCCCAAAAAAATATTTAAAATTTCAATATCAACCGCTTAGCACACTTGTCATTGGCAGAATCAATGAGATAAATATAATATCAAGTTACTCACCTATACACTTGATACCATTCTCATCGAGTGTGTAACCTTGGTTGCAGCGACAACTGAAACTCCCGATGGTGTTCTTACACCGCCCATTACTGCACATCCCTGGAAACTCTGTGCACTCATTGATGTCTTTACGTTCAATGAACCCAGAACCTTTAGGACAGAGCTCAGTGTGAGCCTGAGTTCCAGTTCTCGGACAAGGTTCGCATCTAGTGTTGTCTCCTCCCCAAGCTTTTCCCACAGAAGAACAGCAACACACGCTGCGGGAGAAAATTCCTTCCAACAAGTTGGCACAGGTGCCATGGCGATACTCTGTGTAGCAAGACTCTTGACGGACATCCAGACATATGGTGCCTAAAACACAGTATCAAATTTAAAAAAATATTTAAACGTTACCAAGGGGTCGTGGGTCATCCACACCACATTGTTTGAGCTGCGAATTCTTTTAAGGATATTTTGGTACGTTTTTGGCTAAACACAAATAAAAACATACACAAAATATTTAAGGTTTTTATTATTAAAAATAAAGCAAACACATACACTAACTTGGTTGAAATTTAAACAGTCACTAAATTAAATAATAAGATTCATAATTAAGTCTGTAAATCAATTACTAAATGAATATGCATAAAACAAAATAAAATAAAATAAACAAAGAATTGATAAAAATATGAACTATATATTAACTATATATTAAATATTAACTTTTAAATACCAGTCTCTTATAATTTTCAGTCACTATTAAATTCATGTTCGATGTCTATGTCACCTGTGTCATTCATGCAAGCCCTACACTGGTCATCAACACACTTGTCCACACACATCGCGCCGACCTGAGGTCCACCAACACTGTACACGATGGCCCTCACATGGACACGCTGGCTCACTCACTACACTACCCTGAACTCAGACTGGGGTCCCTTTGCTGAATGCCGACTGGGTATTTACAGGGGCCTCAGTCAAGAGTCTGGAAGTTTTGATTTCCAGAATACTGGGTTCAAAGAAAATGAACCTAGATTCATCTATATGTGTCACTTTCCTTTCAAGTAAGCGCTGCCCCTGTCCCCTCTATATCCCCTGTCATTAAGGCTGGCCTGCTAAACAAGGATGGAGAGAGGGAGAAAATAGAAAGGGCAAACAAATGGCAAGTGCACCGGCCCCTCAGTTGGACCATAATATTGTTACAATATATTAAGTTTGATAAACCAGTCATTGTATAGAGGCTTAAAAATAAAACACTAAACTTATTAGTGCTGAGTGACAACTTATATCCATTTAAATAATATTTTGAAATTATAAATATTAGTTATGTTTTCATTTTATAAAATACCCTGGGACATCACAAATCAGTATTTAAGGTCAAATTAATTTTATATTTTTATACAAAAACTATTTAATAGGGGAAAAATTTTTTGCATGATATGAAGTAATTCTTTATCAATATTCTTTAAAAAATGTAATTTAGTTTCAAAACGCGTGTAAGCATGTACGCATGTATGATAGTACCAAAGAGTTCCTAAATAGCACAGAGCACAACTGAGTCCATTAATAATATAAATGTAAAAACTAGTAATAATAATAATAATAATAATAATCATATAAATTAATTGTGTTACTTTTAAATTAGATATGCATTTGAATTAAATATGTAAAATTACATTAAATCATGTAACAAACAAGTTTGGCTAGTCAGGATCCTGTTAGGAATGATTTATCGATAGTGAAAAATGTAAATTGTAATCTTTATAAAAAAATATTATTTAAACTGTACTTATTCGGTTCTTATTTGACCAACTTGTGTGTGACTCACTTTGGTGGCTGCGTGGTCTAACACACTATTCTCGCAGTAGACTAAGATTGCCAATGACAGGAGATCAAGGTTTTTTCAAAATGGTTTTTTACTTTCCTTCCACGCAAATAAGGGTACACTTCCTATTAATATAACCTCCCTAATTCCTAAAACTATTAGCGTAATTAATACATAAGTGTATGATCCGAAAATGTAGTAAGACGTGGTGCTAAAAAAAATGTGTGTGTGTGTGTTTGCGCATATTTTTTAATATATTATATATTCACACACACACACACACACACACACATGCAAATACAAGTATTTAGTAATAATCACTGTAAAGCTATTCTAACGTGTGTGAATGAAATTCAACCTCAATTTTCAGAATATGATATCTAGTGGAGTAATTCCTTACTAATAAGCATAAATAATAGCTCCGGCTATTAATTCTTAATATATGTGCGATCCCGTACAATTTAATAATTGTGCAAATGGCAGCATAACAGCCAACTACCGAGTCGCAGATGGCTGCGTTATCCGATGGCTCGTGATATTAATATAATCACATACTTGTAGCCGACGATTTCCGCCAGTCCATCATAGACTCTGCCTTAAAATATGAGTGAAGAATGACCCAGGGCACGAGACGAATCCTGGATAGCTCAGTGGTTAGAGCATTGGCGTACTAAGCCAGAGGTCCCGGGTTCGATTCCCATGTCCAGGTGTCATTTTTCAATTTTCAGAATACTCACCTGTTGTGTCAAGTGTCAATCCTGGGGGACAGTTGCAAGTGAAGGAGCCATCGGTGTTAACGCAGGTCCCCCCACCTCTACATATCCCTGGGTTCAGATCACACTCATTTACATCCGTACATGTTTTGCCATCAACCTATTTGACAAATTAACATACATAACAATAGATGGTAGAAACCTTTCTTTCTATTGACTAAATTATTCAAAAAGAGGCAATAGAAACTATTTTAAAATATTATTTAGCAGGTTATATTTATTCTAGTTTGTAAACATAGTAGCACATACTAGGAGAAGTACCCTGGGAAACAATTTTCTTTGCTTCAAACAAAGAGAAAAAAATCTTCATTTTATTTATTTCGACCCAGTTTTTAATAAATTTAACAAAAAATCTAATTGAAAATTTAAAAATTCCAGCTTTTAAGGTAACTACATTTTTGTTCACAAGGGCTACTAATTTTAAAATTCCAGCCCTCTGCATATGGTAAATATAGCGCAATACTCATGACAGACAAACAAACTCTTCATATCTATTTTACTACTGTGTGTGAAATGTAATATAGTGAAATAGTTTAAGAAGGTAAGAAATGAAGAGAGAAGTGTGTTTTTCTATCCAGGCCTAGCCTAACTATCCTTTCAGGTTGGCTTCCTTCACTATCATTTACTTTGCGTTATTGTAGATTGTTTCTACACTGTCTTATTATAGTTATTTTACTACCGTAATATAGACATTCTAAATACTGTGTTCTCAATGGATTTGGCTTACAAAAACAAATTATATTATGTTGGTGTAGGACCTACAAGTGATTACAATCAAACCAATTAATAACTAATAATAATAAAGAAGTAAAATAATAAAATAGATGACTCAATAGCAATAATAATTTAGTGAAGAGTTCACACTAAGCAAACAGAAACCACAGTAGCCCCATGACTTCTTTAGTGCTGACTGACAGCTCACAGCTGACAGCTGACGGCTTTGAAGAGCTACCAGACCAAATTATGTATCCCTACACCGAACCATATGATCTGCAAAAAACATGTGTTTAGCTGCTGTCACTTCTGACAATCAAAATTTAGGTGTATACCTCAATGTTGACTGTCAGAAGTCAGCTGTGAACTGTCAGTCAGCACCAAAGAAGCCATAGGGCTACTGTAATTAATGATAAAGGTGACCCTTAAATAACTCCATAATTTTTGTTTTTCTTTTGTGATAAAATAATATTATGGAAATCTAGATTTAGCACTGCTTATACAACAGCCAATAGGGCTGAGTTTGTATGAGCTACTCATAGAAAATATTTTAGGATTTGGAGAGGCATGAGAGGGCACAAGAATACCCACATGTTCAGGGACAGATTGACAAAAAATTGTGCTATTAAATATGTTAAAAACAAAAAGACCATCTCAATAAAGTCTTCTTGAGATGAGAGCTTGGAGCCCCAAGAGGTTTTGAATTCTATCATAATAATTGTAGAAGCAGTTAAAAAGATAATTTATAATGGCAAGCAGTGACAAATTTGTGTTGAGCCCTTTCCAATCTGAGAGAGTTACTTAAGGTGATGGAATCCCACGCCACACTAGCATATTCAAGCTTTGACCTGACCAAATCAAAATACAAACTTAAAATGCAGTCAACTTTAGAGAATGAAGAGGTGATATACTTATTAATGCCAAGTTACTTCAAAAAGTGAGAAACTCTATATGATTTTCACGAGCGTTGGCTAGTTCTAATGCAATCGTATGGGGCATTGGCGATTATGACGCCCCAGCTCTTATTCACAGACACATCAGAGATAGCATTGTGGACCCCCCTGCCGGACATGGATGACCCAGGAGGTAGTCTGTGGCGACAAGGAGCGAACACTCCTTAGCAAGCCCAAGGCCAACTTCATCAGGACTCGGCTCCAGCGCCCTACGAGATATTCCGGCTGGCGCTCAGCTAGGCGATCAACCTGCATGCGTGTGTGTTTTTTGTATTGTCGTGTGTTTGTCCCCAACCCTACCAAAGTGCCGATGTGGGTTGGTCAGTTCTGTCACAAACGGTCTCCTTTCTTTTCCTTTTATATGTTACAGCAATATATGTCAAAAAAATCAGGACAATATAAAAAGGACTATTGCAGATATTATAAATAATAGAAACATATACGCTATCTACGCCACTAAAGTGGCTTAGTCGATTTTAACACCCACCTCACTCAGAAGCAAGAGATGAGGCGAGGATCATTGTAAATCGCATTAAATATATGTAATATGTGTATCTCTATGTCATGCTTGTGAGGGTCCGTCCTCTCAATAAATAAATTTACTTTGTCCTAGCCGGTCCTCGAACTGGGGGCCGGTGTATTCCTGTCTAGTCTCCCGTTATTGTATAACTGACTTTACCCCGTGTTCCCCCTCCTCTTCTATAGATTGTTCAAATTATATGTTCCCTCAATAGCACCAATACAGCAATAGCACACCTAAACCTCCGCAGCCTGCCCAAGTGGGGTGGGCAGTAATCACAGTCCCAAATTCTAACCCAAAACTTTTATTTGTCCCTCCCTTATATCTGTCAGCGCCAGATGGGCAAAAAAGCCCACTGGCACAAACTTTTATTTCTTTTCCCACTAGGGTTATGCACGGAAATGTCTAAATAGCCCTGGTGGAGCATAAATCTCCACCCAAACCGACCCCGGTGAATCTGTCAATTGGACTTCTCCCCTGTTTTTACACTAGCCAGTCGTCGAACCGGGGTTTGGTAGTTCAATGTCCGTTCCCTTTTTACAGCGTTTAGGTGTCCTCTTGATGTTTCCCTATCCTGTATTGGTCCCTTAATGTACTCATTCCTGTCCTTGCTGCATTTCTGTACTTCCCTTGTTTTTCACAGTCTGTCCACAAGTAGTGGGTTTAGCAAGTTTATTTTATTTTCATGTCAGAGATACATATGGAATTGTCATCGTAGCCCTGGTGGTATACTATTATTTTCTCCATGGTCCTCTTATCTCTTCTTTCCTTTTTGTGTTCTGTCTACATCCGGTTCCTTATTCATCTATGTTTTCTGTTACCTTTCATTCATTTGTACAGTTGTATGTTTTTAAGGTCCCTTTTGACCCCATACAGGCGACAGGATGGGTTTTTAATCATTTTCCCATCCATGGATCTATTGCAAACTTATTATCAGCCTGTCAGGGCGCTACATGTGTTATTGTTTAATGTTATTATAGGTTCAGTGTCGATCAACGATCGAGAGCCCCTCGGGGGCTGGTGCTCGTTATATGTATTCTCTGTGTTAAAATGTTTTACATGTAAAATTTATTTTCTTGTTACAACAAAACAACAACAACAACAAACAAACAAACTTTATATGATTGAAATAAAATTTCACTCTCAATTTCAATTTAATTTACTATAGTGCTGGCCAACAGTCGTGAGACCTATGACAGGCCAGCACTCTGAGTTTGACTTTTCTTTTACGATAAAAGTAGAATTCAACAAATCTGGAATTAGCGCTGTGGATATAATGGCCTATAGGGCTCACCTTGTAAGAGTTGTCCAGAGAAAATAATTTTGGATAACGAGAGACCCGAGAAGGAACATATATACCTACATGATCAAGGGAAAATTTACAAGAAATGTTTTCTATTGAAAATATTAAAAACAAAAAGGGCATCACAAGGAAGTCCACGTGAGAAGAGAGTTTCGATCCCTAAAATGTTTTGAATTCTGTCATAGTCATAATAAATCTGGTTAGTAAAGAATTTATCAAAGCGTGCAGCAACAAATTTTCTTTGAAAATTTTCCAACCTGAGAGAGTCAGTTAAGTTAATGGAATTCCAAGCAACAGTAGCATATTCTAGCTTAGAGCTAACCAGGGTATAGTACGAACATAAAAAACAGTCAATTTTCTTAAATGATGAGGTAATAAATTTAATAAGACCTAGTAATTTCAACAATTGAGATAATATATTATCAACATGATAGTGGGAGTAGAATTTATTGTCCAGAACACCTAGATCATTTATATAGGGGGAGCGAACTATGTCATTATTGACCAATTTTATTAGTAAAAAATATGAAATTAGTTTTCCTAGTAAAAAATATAGATTTGGTCTTTGATTTATCGATAGACATTCCATTTTCAAAAGACCATTGTAAAATGCCATTTATGTCGCTTTATAAGTCCATACAATCTGCAGTTGATTTGATAATTTTATATAATTTTATATCATCCGCAAATATTCTTTAGCTAGATGAGTTTAAATATTTACCAATATCATCAATAAACACATTAAAGAGAAGAGGACCTAAATTAGAACTTTGAGGTATACCGCAAATGGCTAAAAATGTGTTGGAGGTGTGTGTATCTATTTTAATAGTAAATGATATTTCATAATAATAATAATAATAATAATAATAATAATAATAATAATAATAGTGTAGGTGGTGGTGTTGATGATGACGATGATGATGGCAATAATGATGATAAAAGTTGGGAATACTCCACAACATTTTCAAAGTTATATCAACAACTTAAAATAGATATGTTGAAGTTTTACTACTAAATACAATCGCTACATATTTCTTGGATAACTTGTCCTACAAAACATTCATGTTGTATGCAATTATTTAAAACTACAAAACATCTAAAGATTAGGAGGTATGCATTTCATTGAAACAGGTCATATATTAAAAATATATAGAACTGTATTAAAATTATAGCTCACAGCTTAAGAGTGTCAATTTAGTAAGTGTCTATAAAAACTACTATTCTAGTATATAAAAATAAAGCTATCTTAGCATGTAGATATAAAAAACTGTGCTCTTGCCTTGGCATAACCTTTAGGACAGTCGCAAAGATGCTGGTTGCAAATTTCACAGGGACTTCCCCAAGCTAGACCAACAGAACAACAGCACTCGGACTTGAGGGTGAGACGTGGGAGATTGTTTTCGCAGCGACCACCGACGAGACGAGTCCAGCATGAGCCCTTTCTGTTGTCTGGTACCAACATAGCAAATAAAATACATCTTTACATAAATAAAAAGTAGACTTTTAAGAGAATAAAATATGTTTAGAAGACACTTTTAATAGAATCATTATTTTATGTTATCCAAACTCGCTATGCTAAGAAATTGATCTTAAATACTGCTATCCCAGGATCTACAGACAATTCATATTAAAATGCTGGCTTGGTACTTTTAGAGGATAATTATTTTACAGAGTTTAGGTGATTTAGAGTCCACTACAATCATCCATCAGTAAACTACTCTTAAATAAATGTATCTATGAAAAAAAACTTGTATTTTCCCACTCTAAACACTCACCAGTATCCATTTTGAGCAAAATTACTAGAACCATTGGTTTCCCCTTTTAGAAAATTGTGTTACTTATTCCACACTCCTCCCAGATTAGTTTCGATAGAATGAAACCTAGGTCAGGGGATTGGGCGGTGACGATTGATTTTCTTTAAGAGGCAACCATACCTCTTTGTCCAATAGCAGCAATGTAAAGTGTGAACTGTGTTCTTCGTTTCAGTGTAAAAGCCATATTGTGTTAGTCCCCTTTTATATGTTTCTATCCACCTTTCCTGTACCTTCTTCCAAATATAATACAATTACCTCATAAAGCAAAAAGAGGTTTTCCTTATAGAGATATAGGACCATTTTCAAAAACACGATTTGGTCTTGTGATATGACCATACAACATCTATAAAATATCAAGTTTGAATGAAATCCACTAAAACCGTTTTGGCTGTAGACCCAGGTAAAAACATACACACAAAGGGAAAGATAGACAAAATTGTAATATCTATAATTTTAAGTTTTGTGGACGAATAAAACGTTAAGATTCATTAGTTTTAAGGTCAAAAATTTTCACAATTACGATACTATACTTTCTCTCTATGGTTAATTAAAAAAATAGTTTTATGCAAGAACTACTCTTTCACTTCAAGAAAATATGTTAATTTATCAAGACCAAAACAAAATTTTTATTCATATATGTTTTATTTTATTTGTTACTATTACAAGAAAAATCTATACAACATAAATAATGTTTGGCTGGTAATATTTTGATTTCAGTATTAATTATTTCTAGCATTGTATTTTAATATCTCAAAGATTAGAGAAGATATATTAGTTTTTGGAGATATTTTCCTGGCCATGAGATCAACATTATTATTATCTTACACACCTAAAAAGACCTAATAAAAATATAAAATAAACATACATAAATAAGATTTAGTGAAACAATCCATTTAAGATAAAAAATTAAATGGAGGAAATTACTATAAAAAAATATTTATATTACTTGGGTACAAATAAAAGTGTTCAATTAAATTGAATTTGCTAAATTCATGTGAGAAGAAATTAGGGAAAAGAAAATAAGTGTGAATGCACCCCATTTGATTGGGTGATAGATTGAAAATTAAAATAAAAAAGTTCTAAGTTTATATTGTTGAGTATTTTATGCCACCTGCTTTTGATCATTTGTAAATTTATTAAAAATAACATTCTACTCACCGATACATATTCTGCCCGTGTTATCGAGAATGAAGCCGGCCTCACACTCACACTCATATGAGCCGAGTGTGTTAATACAGTCTCCATTGACACAGGCTTCTTCACCAAGTTCTTGGCACTCGTTGATGTCCTCACAGACCTGGGAGATGGGGCTGAGTTGGGTCCCCATAGGGCAGATACACTGCGCACAAAGACTTCATATTTTTGAAAAACATTTGAATTGATTTAATAGGAACGTTTAAGCTTATTTATAAATAAAATTCCATTTTTAGTGAAATTAGGTTGTACAAGTTGTATTAAATTAACGTGAAAGACATAAATGTGTAATGCAATATAATATATATGCACAGTATAAGATACATTATAATTAGGAATATCTTAAAATTATACTTAAAACTATGTTTTAATGCTCCTCAGGTCAGATATTAAAACAATGTAATTGAGTATTCCATGTTGTGGGATTAATGATTAACATGGAATACTCAATTACAATGTTTTAATATCTGACCTGAGGATGATGCCATCGAAACATGTCATATAAATAACGTTGCAGCACTTGCAGCAGTAACCAAGGAATAGGAAACTACAGATAAGAAAGAAATTCAATTTTTATGTTTTTTCAAAATGTAATAACTTGTTCTGTCGATTCCCAAAATAATACAGAAATATGAAATATGCATGATTATATCATCCTTTGTTTTTAAAAACATAGTTTTAAGTATAATTTTGACTCAAATGTTTACAATTTTAATATGTACTGAAATTTTTAGATGTTTGTTTTAATTTCAAGATATTACTAATTATAATGTATCATAGCTTGTAGTTGATATTACCAAGCTCTTTCTAATATCATTCAAATACTGTGCATATATTTATAATATATTACACATTTATGTCTTTCACGTTAATTTAATACAACTTGTACAACCTAATTTCACTAAAAATTGAATTTTATTTATAAAAAAAGACTTAATAGTAAGGAACTTTAATGAGCTAAGGATCCCGGGTTCGATTCTTGGCATCGTATCACCTGAATAAAGGGTTAAAAACCGTATTTAGATAGGAAAAACTATCCCCTAAGCAGCCAGCAAAGATTAAGCCCTGTCTTCCCAAGTCAAGTTCACGTGATTCAGTCTTTCACATTATGGTTTAAATTAGGAGGGATAGCCAGCACACTTACCTTGGTGATACTGGAGTAGAAGTTGTTTAGATATAACACTAAAAAAAAACACAAACACATTTTTAAGGACAAGCTTTAACTGTCACAGACAGCTTCATCAGGTCAAGATAGTAGACTGAGTCTACTCTTATGCAGGCCCTGGGTTTGTGTGCTCGGCGCCTGGGCATTGATATCTCAGAAGCCTCCTCCCCTCCCCCCTTGTTAATTTTATAAGCTTGTCTAACTATTTGTAGCTACGTTTTATAATTGAAAAATGCACACTGATTAGCTATACTTTCGGTTATTTTGATTATTTACGACTAGATGATACATTTAGGGCCATAGTAAATAAAAACAAAATACCTGTATTTTGTTTGTTTGTTTTATAAGTCATATTTATTTTTATTTATACATCTACACAAACACATACACACGATAGAAAAAACTGAAAATAACAGCCCTGCACTACAGGACATTGTGAACACTTAGATATAGTCGATGAGGTTGAAATTGATGTTAAAAAGATTTTATTTTCAACACTTTTCTTAATAGTTCAACTTCACCATTGTGTTTTTATAGCAACACGCTTTTTGAACTCGGCACACTTAATTTCCTACTCATATTTAAAAACTAAAACTTGGAAACGAGTCACTTAAAACACACAAAGAATCACTGAAAAGAGGTAATGTGTGAAATACTTGACAGCGAGCGTGGGAATGAAACGTCAACGTTGAGGATGAAACACCTAGGATGGCAGACGTGAATTAAAATAACTAAGGATTTGTTTGCAAATTACTACATTAGAATGCTTGGATGGCAGGAAATTGACTGTGATTTACGCATTTCTCATTTTTACAAGCAGAATAAATGCAACAAAAATAATATTGTAATTTTGTCATTGTTTAATTCCTGTACAAATAAAATGAATATTTTTCCTCTTAAAAAAATATGGTCCTCTTATGTGCCCCCTAAAGTCTGGTGCCCTGGGCATTTGTCCAGTCTGCTCAGTTATAAGTCGGGGCCTGCCTTCTTGACCTGATGAAGCTGTCTGTGACAGTGAAAGCTTGTCCTTAAAAATGTGTTTGTGTGTTTTATAGTGTTCAATCTAAATAATTTCAATTCCAGTATCACCAAGGTAAGTGTGCTGGCTATTCCTCCTAATTTAAACCATGATTTAGCCCAGTGCTCTATTCCAAATAGTCTTTCACATTATAAATAGTCGTATGCTGTATTTATTTTCATTTATTGGAAACCCCTTCAGCCTATATCACGGTAAATTTATGTCACCTGGAAGCTGCCGGGAGTGTTACGGCATTGTCCTCCGCTGCAAACCAAGTCGTCCATCTCGCACTCGTTTACGTCAACACAGAACTTGCCCGTCTCATCCACTTGGTGTCCCAGGTCACAGATGCACCGGTGAGCCCCCATCATGTTCTCACATGCCCCATTCTGACAAATGCTTGGGTTCTGAGCGCACTCGTTGATATCTGGAATAACAACTCATACGCTCAGGAGAGTGTGTAAACTAACCTCGTGACACATGAGAAGTATTTTGAAGAATCAAGTCATGAAACTTGAGTATAATCACTCTTATCACACACATATCTATTTGGAATATTCCTTATAAATTGTTTATTTATTAAATATATACAACATATATATTCAAGGAAAGTTATTCTGTATATTTAACAACAGGTGTTCTTCTTAACAGAATTTTTCTCTACTAAACTTTGATAACATTGTATTTGGTCTCTCCATAGAACATAACATAAATAAATTATTTCAAGCGGTGTTTCCCAAGCTTCAACCAGTCGCATGCCCCTTCTGGAGTTATGATTTAACCAATATAACCTCAACAGCTTTTTACAAAAAAAACCACACTCAACTGTAATCTTGTTATGTATAACTTTTGTTCCAGATCTTATTAATGATTTAGTGCTAATATAAACAAACCCATTACAGAAGGAAATAAAGGCATATAAAATCCATAAAATCACATCAAAATCAGTTATAATTTGTATATCAGACTACTATTATAAAAATAATGCTATGATTAATAAAACTTGATGGACTTGATCTGAGGCTACGCAAGCACTAGTTTGGTGAACACTGATATAAAGAAATGGATAAAGTTAGCTTCTTACTATAAATTTTTATATTTGGAAGAAGGTATAGGAAAGGTGTATATAAACATATAAAATTGAACTAACACAATGGATTTTATAATGAAAAGAAGAACACAATTCACACTTTACATTGCTGCCACTGGACAAAGAGGTAATGGCTCCCTCTTGAAGAAAATTGATTGTTACCATCCAATCCCCTGACCTAGTTTTCATTCTATTGGATCTCATTAGGGGGGAGTGTGAAACGCACAACGCAACTTCCTAGAAGAGGAAACAAAAAACTCAAAAGGGAGAAAAAGGAAATGGGTAAAGAATGATAGGACACTTAGAAAGGAACATGTAAAAGGGACGAATAATATAAAGGACAATTCATTGTAAAATCCTTAATGTGTTTGTTCCCTTTTATATGTTTTTATCAAATTTTTTTTGTGCCTTCTTCCAAATAAAACAAAATACCTCAAAAAATTAAAAGAGGTTTGCCTTAAAGAGATTCACTATGAACTGTGTCTGGGTACAATATCTGATTATATTACAAAATGACTCAGTCAAAATACTATCACCTCACCGTCTCCATTATAAGTCATGCCCGGACCATGAGGGCAAAGTGCTTGGAACTCTTCAGAGCCCTGCATGGGGCAAGCTTGGCAAGGTGTACCCCAACCCATGGGCTGGCCTAGGATCACGGTGCAACAGCAGCAGGACGACTTGGTGACGGGCATGGAGGTGGGGTTCAAACACTGCCCATCGCGGAACTGAGAGTAGCACAGATCTTTTCGGGAGTCTAAAAAAATTCCAATATCACAATTAGCAAGCCATGACAAAATATTATTTCCTTTATATTCTCTAATACTAGCTGGTATTTTCCGTTAGTGAAATGAATCATAGAAAACCATTTCCCATTCACTTGGTCAGAATTACCAGCACATAAACAGGTGTGACCATCCACCTCACTCTGATAGTAAAAACTTAATTTGCAATACAGCCATCCTCAAAATCCATTAATATTTTAGTTCATATTTTGTGGCAAAGATTTAAAATCCAGTTTTCATCAGTGGTATTTCAGTGCTTAATATGCCTGAACCATTAGACTACAAGTTCCATATAATCTGTCTGGAAAATCTTTACTTGAAGTTTTTGACCAGGAATGCTATTATTTATCTTGTATAGAGTTAGCTCTTTGCTAAAATCCAAGATCTAAACTATTGCAAGAGGATAAAATGAAATACAAACATATTCACAAAAATAAATAAATTTAGACATTGTATTTTAATAATTATTAGACTATATTCAACACAGGCTTTGCTAATGACTTGATTCAAGGTGTAGGGGTAGAGAAGGTATCTAAGAGTAATTGCGTCTGCATTCATATAGAGAGGATGGAAGGGTAATGCAAATGAAAAATCAAATTTATAAAATCACACTTGACCACCCTGTTAGCAGCGACCAAGATCAATGCAAGTCTAGCACCTAGTGGCTGCGAATATGGGATACATTTACATGTAATTCAAAACCTTTTCAGAAGTTTCAAAACAGTTGTACAATTCACTATTCATCAATAAAATACATTCTAATATATATTGCAGTATATTTTATTTACCAAGACATGATCGACCATCCTGCCCCAGGGTGAATCCCGGCAAGCATTCACACCGGAAACTGCCAAGAGAGTTGATACACCGACCATGCTGGCAAGGATTGCTTGTACACTCATCAATGTCTAGAGGACATGGAAAACAACACTTTAATATTAATAATTTATCGTAATTTATATGTAATTTCTTATTAAACCTCAAACTTTACTCTCTTTACCAAAAGTTAAAAATGTAAAAATGACACAGTAAATAATTTTTGTTTTTGAATGCCATTACTGCATAGTACCTACCTTTATAATACTAAAAATAAAATATACCAGATGATCAACATCAGTGACCAGCTTGTTTGACAAAATAATTGAGTGACTTAATCCTAAAAATGAAAAATTGATTCTTAAGCCATGAGCTAATTTAATCATATAATTAAAAATTATTCTTCATGTTTCTTTTAGTTTCTATTTTATGAGATTTAAAGTTCCCAATCTTAAAGAGTTTCATTTTCTACGAACCTATACATGTTTTCCTGTCTGACCCCAATTTGTACCCAGAATCACAAACACATTTGAAGGAGCCATCAATGTTGACACATTTCCCATTGTCACACATGCCAGTCTCTTCGCACTCGTCAAGGTCAACACAGAACGTCCCGTCAATCGAGGGTTGAAATCCAGGACGGCAAAGGCAGTGGTATGAACCAGGAATATTCTCACAGCGTCCATTCAAACAGATACGTGGGTTCTCGTAACATTCATCTATATCTAAAATAAAGAAATAACATAATTAATAGCATTTGCAATCAACTATATTTATGTCAACACATGAAAAAAATAGAGTATATTAAAAGCTATTCTGATGAATCCTCCATTAATGTAATAATGCAGAGTCAAAAACATCAACATCTATTATTTACTATTAAAGAAAAGAGTGCAAATTAGATATTCTATAATTATATTTATTTAATATTTTTTATTTGTACATACTCTTCTAGTTGATAAATATATTGCTACTACACTTTTACCGGTCTCGTGGTACATTGATCAGAACACCTGGGTGCTGTCCTAAAGGTCCCGGGTTTGATTCCCGGCTGGCACCCTGGGATTTTTCCCGAAAGGGGAATAATTCCCATGGTCACCAGGATTTAGTTAATTGGGCCAGAGTTAAGATCTTCATTCGATTTACCCTGTCATATTCACTACCATCATCCTCTCAGCTCATCTTGACATGGAAAGAGCCTCCATAAAAAATATGTACGATTAGTACATTCAAGCATCCCCTGGGCGACGGCACATTAGTACTTGCTAATCTTTCCGCAAACTGAGCTACAGATTGATATAGCTCAGAAACACTATTATTATTATTATTAATTATTATTACACTTATGAACAAACCACAGAAAACATTTTCTAATAGAGGTAGTATTGATATTAAAATCTAGCTGGGTACAATATTTAAGTATTTCATATTTAGGATTTTTAAAAGAAGATTTATACTTAATTGTTTTGTTTTCTCATACTAGCCATCCAGACTCTCTGCATTTAATTGTTCTAATATGATGGGGATGATAAAGGTAGAGTTATAAGGGATAGACCTGGATTTATGTGGATAAAAAATGAGAAACCAAAAAGTAAAAACACCACTCAGTATAGGGCCTACTTGGCTGAGATTCAAAACCAGACCTCTTTATCACTGACAAGCCAGGCTAAGAAGCTTGACATTTAGACTGCACACCCACCAATGCGAGCATTCCCATTTTAACCAATAAAATCATTAGAATATTTGTAACTGAAACATTTTCTTTACTTGAGATGATTTAATAAAATATCACCCATGATAGTTATAAAGTGAAAATTAGGTGAATGGATGCAAATATGTCATCTGCATACTTTTCTACTTACCAATGCAAGCGTGTCCTGTGGGAGAGAGGATGTAGCCATTGTTACACTGGCATTTGAAGGAACCATCCATGTTGATGCACAGACCATTGGCACACATCCCTGTCTCGCTGCATTCGTTGTGATCTGTCAACAAGGTATTCACGTAACTCTAAGTAATATACACATAGTCTGTTTATGGAGCTACTCTAAACCACTAACCATTTTTCCATCCCACTCTCCCTTAACACTTTTTTTTAAAGAGTAATGTTCTAGAACATTTAAAAACAAAAAATTTAAAAACCTGGGATCCTAATTTATCTATCCACACAATAATTCCCAAAATATTAGATTCCACGAGTTTATTGTGATTATACAGACAGCTAAGAGGCTAGTTCAAATAAAAGAGGCAAGTTTAAGATCAGCTATGTCCAAAATAAAAAAGTTTATTAGTTCATCATTCATTTAAAACCACTGTAGAAACAGACAGTGTCATTCACTAGATATTGGGAATAAAAGTTGGTACAGATTATGGTTGTTAAAAAGTAGGCCTATTCATTTAAAGAATATTTATTGAAATATTACACTTGGAAAAGGGAATCAAACCTTGGAACTCTGACTTAGCGTGCCATTGTTAAACTACTCAGCTATCCAGGTTTACCCTTGGTCTCTGCTCACTAAGTCTGAACTAAACATGTGTGAGTGTCTGCTACTTAGTATGGTAGCTATCAAAAACACTGACACTATGACAGCTAATACCAGACTTTCAACTATGTCATCAAAACTGTAGATTAAAAACAACATGACTATGGCTCAGTCAAAATAGTTAAAGTGTTAAGCTTCAGACAATGAAAGCCTTTGGTTCTCATACCAGTATTGCATAAAGTTAAATTGGTACTAATTTGAGTTATTTTTCATTTATTTAAGGTCTACTTTCTGAACCGACTGATTATATCAGGACATGACTAATAAACTAACTTAAATCTAGAACAGACACAGCGTCCAACCCCCGGCTGTAAATTCATCACTACGAAAGAATAAACACACATTTCTCCAATGATACATTTTTTGTCTATAACAGGAAATGAACCCGGGAACCTTAGCTCAGTAGACAGATACGCTACCGACTGAGCTAAGGTGTCAGACTTTGAATTAATCCAAGTTTATTGTACTTGAGGTACAAAAATGCTAATGACTACACTTGCTTGTTAAGCACATTTTAAAAACTATCATAAAAACACATTCACAATTATTTATTCTGGATAAATACAATACTTATTTTGTGTAAACCATAAGTGTGCTTCATACCCAGACAAAATTTGCCATCCGAAGACACATCAAACCCTGGAGGACAAATACACTCGAAACTCCCTGGACTGTTGGTACACGTACCCCCGGTGCAGTAGTCCAATTCTGAACACTCATCAATATCTACAACAAGGAAACATTTCATAAAGTATTCGATCCACATTTATACAAATAGAAGAAAATTAGAATTAATTTCCTATTTAATTTTAATGCTTTTATTTTCAATTTGTTCATAGAAAATCCACTCTAAAATAATTATACAATATTAAAATCACACAAATAAAACATAAAACATAATCACTTTTTATACGTGTTAACTTTTATATTAACAATGTACAATTCATACTTATATGTAATAAATAAAGTGCATTGAGCAAGGCCGTAGCCAGTCAATAATTTCAGGGGGGGTTTGGCAGGCACATCCCCCAATTGCCAGACGCTAGAAAAAAATTATAAATGATAGACAGTTCTAGAAGCTATTTGAAGTATTTTTTTTTATGGCACCATAACCCCCTAAATGCCAGAGGCTAGGACAAATTCTAAATATTAAACACCTCTAGAAGATCTCTGAAGTGTGTTTTTGGCAACATAACACAATAACTGCCAAAGGTTAGGGAAAATTTAAAATATTAAACACTTCTAGAAGCTATCTGAAGTGGTTTTTTTTATAATGACATAACCCCCTAACTGCCAAAGGTTAGGACAATTTCAAAATATTAAACACCTTTGAAAGCTATCTGAAGTGTTTTTTTTATTGCAACATAGCCCTCTAACTGCCGAAGGCTGGAAAACTTATAAATATTAAACACCTCTAGAAGATCTTTGAAGTGTTTTTTATGGCACCATAACCCCTTCACTGTCAAAACTAGGAAAATTTCTAGATATTAAACACCCCTAGAAACTCTCTGAAATGTTTTTATGGCAATATAACCCCCTAACTGCCGAAAGCTAGGAACATTTCTTAATATTTAACACCTCTAGAAGCTCTCTGAAGTGCTTTTTATGGTAACACAACCCCCTAATTTGTACTTGTATCTTAATCTTTATATTTTTTGAACCATTAATAAAGCCCTATATATTTTTTTCATAAAATTTCGGGGGGGGGGNTTCGGGGGGGGGGGGCGGTTGAACCCCCAAACCCCCCCTCTGGCTACGGCCTTGGCATTGAGCAAAACAATCATTTTATTTATTACAAACAATTCATACTTAGGATTTATTTTCACTTTTACTCTATATAAGAATTATTTTAGATTGATTCCAAATCGAACCAATAACAAAGACATAAAAATGTTAATCAAAAATCCCAATGAAAAAAAACTGTTAATTTTATTTTGAACAATAAAATTATAACTAATATGTGATAAATATTACTATCAACACTTTGATTCATATTTTGTTTTTCATGTAAAATGTTTAATTTTGGATTGCATTACACTAATATGGAACAATAGCTAATTCAAATGATTTTCCATCTAATTTTTAATATATATGAATAAGTATGTACCTGTAATCTGAGTAGTAATATTCTATTAACTGAATTACAAATGTTGCTATACATGTTCAAGAGCCCCTTATATGAGACTTTAACAATAACTATTTGATTGAATTTCTATGCTTAGCAAAGAGCAATGAGAACTCCTTGTCTGTTTCTTAAAATCCTATTGTTACATAAAGAAACAAGGACTAGCCTTCACACACTTCACTGGCACCCTTGCGATAACCAGGATGGCACTCGCAGCGGTAGCCGTCGGGCGTGTCCACACAGTGACCATTACCACAAATATTAGCTCGCAAAGCACATTCATTGATTAGGGTCAACTCGCCCGGGCCTGTACATAATCTTATGTATGTGTCTGGAACACAAAAATGATACATGGTATACAATTTTACAGGGGCAAAATTTATATATATATATATATATATACAGTAGAGTCTCGGAAACTTGACACTCGATAACTCGACACGTGCACGTGCACACAGTTGTTGGCGTCAGTCATCACAATCCAAGGTCATTCAACTGTATAACCTCTCAGTTTGTTTGCGTAACTCGAGTGGAACAGTCGTGCTGTAGTGTTTTTACAAGTGCTGTGTTTGTTAGTTTTCCAATTCAGTAACGTGTTATTCGAATCAATACAATATTATATGTACAGTACTGTACTGCATTTCTGTATATTACACGTATGTATACACACCATTATATTAACATGTAATATATTGTACTGTACGTATATTATTGTTACTCTATCGTACAATACTACAGTACAGTAAACTGTACCTATAATATTCCATACTGTATTGTATTTCATCCTTATTTAATAAACATAACATAGTAAACATGCATCTTATGCAAGTTCATTCGTAAAACTGACATTTTAATAAATCGATACCATCTCAGTCCCCATTAGGTCGAATTTCCAAGACTCTGCTGTATATATTTTTTTAAATTTAAATATATATATTAATCAATACAATATTATATGTACAGTACTGTACTGCATTTCTGTATATTACACGTATGTATACACACCATTATATTAACATGTAATATATTGTACTGTACGTATATTATTGTTACTCTATCGTACAATACTACAGTACAGTAAACTGTACCTATAATATTCCATACTGTATTGTATTTCATCCTTATTTAATAAACATAACATAGTAAACATGCATCTTATGCAAGTTCATTCGTAAAACTGACATTTTAATAAATCGATACCATCTCAGTCCCCATTAGGTCGAATTTCCAAGACTCTGCTGTATATATTTTTTTAAATTTAAATATATATATATTTTTTTTATATGAGATAGCAAGGTCTACTTTAATAATGGATTGGACCCACTTTTGGTTTTCCACTCTCCCACCATGCCAATGTGGGTACACTTCCTCTAAATTTAACCTTCCTAATCCCTAACACATTAGTGTAATTAGTAGGCCTACATAGACATATAACCCAAATGGGTAGTAAAACACGCAAAAAAAACTTGATTGACAAAATTATCATAACTCAAGTAATGTCTCAGTGCATATAACCAAGCTTCTATAAAGCATTGTCAAAATATAAAATGCTAATATGAAAATTTAATAATCATTTATATGTTAACAATAACATCTCAGGGACCAGTTTTAGGAGGGGGAATTTTAAATTAATGATTCTATATTCTCTATTATGATAAGAAAGGAGGTTCTCGTGATTAAATAAACCTACACACAATGCACTTAGTCAAATTAAGAATTCAGCTTCCTAGATCAGAACCAAGCATGAAATCACACACCTAGCACTGTAAATATATACTAGTCTATTTAAGAAAACTTCACCAAGGTCTTTTAAAGGTGAACTAAAAGCTAGAGCAAGTAAAATTAAATTATATAACTCTTATTTTGCTTCAGTTTTCACAATTATAATATCATACTACTCTCGGGACACAGTAACAATACTGTAACGATAGCTAGAAATTAGAATCCTTGACAGTATAAAAAAATACCTGGGTACTTCCTTGAATACTAATGCTAAGTATCAGAATATTAACCTATTAGAACTAAGGAAAAAGGATGAGAAGAGTGGATTTAAAGATAAGCAAAGACCTTCTTTCTAATTTATAATGAGAAAAAAAGTGAATTAAATATACTCAGTGTAATTGATAAGTATTGAAGACTTACCCTCTCCTGGAGTGGGGCAGATATCACAATTCTCTCCCCAGCCTTTCCCCATATTCATGCCACAGCAACAATCTTTTTTAGACAATTTTATCTCCAGTTTATTACGACATTGTCCTCCGCGAGACAGAGATGTGTAGCAGTTTCCTTGTCGAGCATCTGAAACAATGTCACTGTGTTGGTCTTTTTTTAAACTTTTACCCTTAAAATTATTATTAATGACGATGTAATCAGAATTATTGGACAAATAAATTTATCAAGGCTTACTGTGATTCAAAAATAAAATTTAAAGTCCGAAACCATGTTGTTTTTTTTTAGATAAATTACAGTTGAGTCTCAGGGTTGATGCCATGCCCAGCCATGTTTGATGGGACTGTGCAAGTAAACTGTTTCTTTCTATTTTGCATCAAAATTATATTTTAAAGCTAATGCACAGCATTCACCCAGTTGATTAATATGTGTTGGGCTGGTTAAATAAATAGTGAAGGGTAAAGAACACTTTACCAATACAGTCCCATCAAGCCGAGCTAGCCTTGGTAGCAACCCAACAATCAATCATCACTGTTATTTTGGTGTTATGTTTTGAAACTTTATAATATCTGTAAAAATAAACTTGTCAAGTTATAAGCTTACATATAAATTTAACAAATTATTGTTTAGTTAAAGTCATGTTTATTACATAATAACTTTCCTATCTTATTTAAATAGTAAACTTGTTGAATATGGAACTGTCATATTTTTAGTCATGAAAATATTATTCCTTTACAACCAACATGTGATACCGCATCCACTGTTTTCAACGGTAGGTACTCAATAATGCAAGATAACAAACTCTGAATAAAAATAAACTGTGCTACAGTGTCTGTGTTTTGTTCGACACTTTAAGATCATGTTAGGTTAAATGAAAAACATGATTATTTGGATCAAAACAGGCTAAAATGTGAGATTCAAATATTTTTACTCAAATAAAAGTAACTTAAAAACAAAAATTAAGTTCAAACTTTCACCTAAAGAGAATCTGGTTCTTATTAATATTATCAGATTAGTTTCAAAGGGAATGAAACATTAGCACTGGTATAGTTACAGTTAGGCATATGTGTGTATTTAGTTATCTATGGATTAGTGCAATATAAAACACTACAGTAAAACTCTGACTATCCAGACTAATTAGGACTTAGGTTAGTCCGTATAGTCGAAAATCCGGATAATTAACCTTATAGAAAAGAAAAAAAAATCACATTTAAAGATTTAATTGAAAATATGCTACTAAAATCCTATAGCGGATGTAATAATATCCAGCCTATTAACAATATATCATAAAACAAATTAAATATGTACATATATATCTATTATACAACACAACATAAAAATAAATCTTCGAATTTAAGAAAGGCAGCTACATAAAGTACATATAGTACATACAACTCTGGAAAGTTATGAGAAATTTGCTAAAAAAAAAAATTACTTTGTCCAAATTTAGCTAAAACCACTGCTGCGATACAAATCTGGATAACCGGTGTCTGGATAATCTGTGTTCTACTGTATATGCAACTCATTTGTTTATGACATAAATATGATATTTTGTGTATATGTATGTGTACTGCTCTAAAATATGTTGCTGGTTTAATATTTAGATTCCAATTGCTTGTAAAGAGCAATTTACTACAAATGTAAATCCTTAATTAGTAGATATCTTTCATTAAAAAAAAAGTTGTAGATAAATGGGACAATCAGTAATAATTAAGAATCAAAACCTACCAATGCAGCTTTTGCGGTCTTGCGTGGGTATGAACCCATTGTTGCAGACGCAATAGAAAGCCCCATCAGTGTTGACGCACCGCCCATCCTGGCAAACTCCTTCCTCCAGGCATTCGTCCTTGTCCCGGCACTCGTTCGTTTCGATGTTGCGGGCCTGCCCCTCAGGACACTCGCACGAGAAAGACCCCACACTATTCACACACTTGCCACCTTGACAAAGCCCTGGGATTGCCTCGCACTCGTCAATGTCTGAAACAGTTTACTCTTTATTTTCACATAATTATATTATTATCGGTGGGAGTAGCAGTAGCAGTAGTAAGTTTAAACCAAAAGGTTATCAACAATTTGACTTAAGGGGTAGGGATTCGGAGGATAACACAGAGAAAGTATACCCATACGAACATAGGAGAAGGATTTTAATGCATGCTCCACCCCGTGCCCCCTTAATTTTACTGGTCCTACTTTGCTAGCACTGCTGAACTTTTTTTTACCAACTGGTCAACAAGATCCATTATTAGTGTAAACTCTCTCTCTTGGCTCAAGCTGTTACACTATTCATGAAGTGATTCTTCCTTGACAGTTCTTTTATGTTGCCCACCTTAATGCTTACTCCTTAGGTTAAATAGTTGATAACCTTATGTTCAACCATGTGACTAAAATTATACAAGTTCCTAACTCACCCACGCATTGTCCGCTGTGAATGTTCTTAATGAAACCCTCGTCGCAGTCCAATCGAGTCGGGCACTGTTCACACGGGTGTCCCCAGGCGCGCCCCACGGTAGCACAGCACAGCTGCTTGGTACATACCACCCCTTCCAGCTGACCTTGGCAGAACTCGTTCTTCACTTTGGTGTAGCATGGGCCGGTCCTGTAGTCTGCATGTTTTCAAAGGTTTGGTGGGCACAAAACAAAACAAATATAAAACTTGTATGTTATCATTTTTAATATAATGGCCTCATGATGCAGGCAAGATCCTTAAGAATCTAAATCTTATAAAAAAAGAAATTATTTTTAAAAGAAGCACCTGATGCATTTTAAACTAGAGTTTATCTAGTAGGTTATTTTGTGTTACTTACATATAAACCCTATTATAGTAATTATATTAATGACCGTTAATGCACAAAGTTTTCATAACAAAGTGATCATTAAGATCAAGGGTCCTAATGTAATGTTAAAACCCAATGGGGATGTTCAGGATTCCTATACATAGTTTCATAAATAGTTTGTTACTTTAAATCATGACTCCTACCAAAATGAACGTGTACATGTGTATTGTGTATGAATAGCATTAAAAAAAATCATGTTTATAGTTGTATAGTTTTACAAAGTTGTATAAAAAGGTCAAATGATCTCATTTTCATTGAAGTGTCATGCTAAATATTGCATTTCTAAGATTAAGTTAAATGATGAGAAATATAGAGCTAACCTTACTCAAACCAATAAAGCTATTTTTAATAGGGTCACAACATTAAAACCAAATTGACAATTATTTGTGTGGTTTTGAAGCCTCAGTATTACCATTCCCATAAGAAATGCCGCAGTGAGAGGGTATTTCCCTTGAAGTAGGCAGCGGCCTTAACTACCAGATGCTAACTTCAACCAATAGATTTTCACATTCCTGGCAATAAATGCATGCTTTGTTTAAATTGCTATAGGCATATACATATGATATAGGTTATATTTCCTCCATTCATGATATATTGTATGTTGTAGATGGTTGATAATGTAGACTATTTATGTTACAGGGATAGTTATTGTGTCTGTCACAAAGACCATACTATCGGTTAGGTCACAGTTTAAGTCATGTTACACAGTCACTATGTAACTCATGATTTGTCCTCAATTCATGGGGAATGTTCCTCATAGGTACTATTATCAGGTGATTGTATGCAGAGTCACTGAGTTGTTTTCAGCAAAGGTAAGTTGTAATATTTATACTTGATTCCAACGCAACATACTCGTATATTATACACCTATGAAAGTTGATGAAGATTAGAATAACTTATTTGAACTTTTATTTAAAAATGAGTTAAGAATATTTTTAAACTTAAATAAAGCTAACTAAATAGGCCTAAAGTAATATGTTTTGTAAACAAACAATAAAATAAAAATAATATGATACAGTTTACTGTTTTCTCCACAAATAGTATAATTTAAATGTTCATATAAAGAGCTGAATATAAATTTTAAAAATATTTGAATTCTAAAGTAAAGGATAAAATATGTATACATCCTACAGTAACATTAAAATATAAGGTTGAAAAAATATTTATAATAACAAACACATAAAAAAAACTAAGATTCAATAATGCCTCTAGAATTAGAAATGAATTTCTTTTTATAATCATTTAATATTCAAGAAAAAAAAAGACTCATTATTACTAATCAAGAAAATTTGGTTTTACCCTTCACATTGATAAATTAACGGCCGGGGATTGGATGTTGTGCCTGTCCTAGTCTAAAGATATATTATAAGGTCTATGAAGCTATGACAGGCCTAGCAAGCTGGTAGTGGAAAATATAGGACTTGAATGACAAACTTACTCAGGCCATAGGCTGGAAACAGAAATGGATGTAATAAACTAATCAAGAATTAAAAAGAGGTAGCATGCTGCTATGAGGCTAGAGTTCATCCAGTGTAGGAGTGGTGGTAACTGACAACAAGCAGAATATTGAGCCTATTTATTCCAAATATTGGTATAAAGTCACTGATGTTAACCCTATAAGGAAATAATTATTACTTAGTTATTAATATTAGATTATAAATCAAGAGTGTTAACAAACGGTTTTAATAATACTTCCCTAAGGATTACTGTATAATTGGTTTTTTCATAATTAAGTTATTGTGTTTGTTCCCTTTTACATGTTTTTCTCTGCCTTTCCTGTCTCTTCTTCCAAATATAACAAACATATTATTTTGGCTGCATTATCTGACAGCTCGCAATCTTGAATGATCGCTCATATGTAGCTGATGATTTCAGCATGTCTATCACAGACTCTGCCTTAAAACATGAGTGAGAAATGACCCTGAACATGGGACAATTCCTGGATAGCTCAATTGTTAGAGCAGCGGCGTATTAAACCAAATGTACATGGTTTGATTCCTGTGTCCGTCATTTTTCAATTTAATGAATATGATATATGGATTTGGTTATAACCGTAGTTAGCAACTATAATAGAATTGCTATTTAATACATCATATTATTTTGTGTTTGAGATTAATAACATTTTACTATATTCTTAGTATTACTGTATAGGCCTATATATTGATGTTATATAGCTCTCTATTAAAAGTGACAGTTGAAAAACACATCACTTTACATATTGAAACATGTAAGTAGATTTGATAGGATCTTTATACCTGCTTCACATTTACGGCCTGTGTAACCGTATATACAGGCGCAGCGGTCAGGACCAATGCACCGTCCTCCGTTGAGACAAGTCTCTCGGCAAATAGCTGTGAGGGGGAAAAAAAAGTTTAAATGCTTTAACTACAACTATGAGATTGCATAGGCTTTGAACATAGTAGTTCAATTGCAAAGCTTTTTTTTTCAGAGTATTTAATGTGCTTTTTTTTAACACACATAGATTATTATTTGTACTTGTGATCACAGCCTAAAAGTTACAGTACACCTTAGACCAGTGGCGTAGTTGTGGGAAGAAGTGGGTTTGGGAAGTTTGAACACACCCTCACCCTCCTAACCACTCACACAAAGACAGAAATAATATGATATAATGCATTTTTTTCCCGGGGCTGCTTATATCGTGTTTTCCATCCTGGATCTGTTATTTTGGTTCCCTCTGAGTTGAAAAGCATTGTCAGGAGTATTTAAATCTACTGAGTGTATTTTTAACGCGCCTACGTTTCAACATTTTATCCAGCCAGATCATCTATGATGTCACCAAAGTCGCTTGTTAGTGGCCCAAGTATTTGATTCTATTCTTCTGAGCACGCAAGTATGTCTTTATGAGTTTTATTGCAAAGTGTTATTTAAAGTCCTTTATAAACATGTTAAATAATCAAGAAAATTAAGCCCTCTCTTCCAAATTATTCTTCCAAATAACCTTTAGAACACTCTTAATAATACATTCTCAACGTCAATAGCTTTTCCTCGGATCCATGCTTAGCATTAATGTAAAAAATGTGTATTTATTAATAACAACGAAATATGTTTGATCTTTTTCATTGGCTTAGTATTTAGTAATAAGAGTATGGCAGGGTATGTTTCTAATTCTACCTTTTCTCTCTGACCGTTATCCGTTTGTGACTAGCGCTGTTGCATTTTCACATCAGCTCTAAATTTTTTTTATAATTTCTTTTAATTAAAGGTAATTAGGTTGGATCCTCTCCAAGTATTCCTCAATTATTTCCTGCTGCATAGTATGATATCATCAAACATTAAAAAAAGTTTATTTTCTGAGATACGAGAGTTTTAACTGGCACCATGCAGCAATGTTGTGAATAAGCAACAGCGCCAGTCGTGATGTCATACGGGGAGGGGGTATGACTAGATACACATTGTGAGCAAAGAAAATATCAGGTGATCAGAAATAGTATCTATATCAATCACCAAATGTATTTATTTCATAGAAGTGGACTATCTTTCATGGAATGAAAGTGGGATATCTTCATGCTCTGAAAATTTTAATCTTTGGTCAATAGGATTAACCCCTTACCTCTCTTTCAGTGCCAGCGTTTCTTTGCAAGATTATTTTTTACAACACTCTACAGTGTTTTTTTTCTACATACATTTACCTATTTATAAATAATCGGTGATTTTTGTGACAGTAACCCAAATGATCAGGTTAACAAACACCAATTAAAAAACCTTCCAAAAAGCTTCTAGCTGTATATAATTGGCAAAAAAAAAATTGACTCTGTCGATTGGGGGAACCTCTCGCCTAGTCCCGCTTGAGCCCACCCTACTTCGCAATCCTGTGTAAGCTACTGCTGCCAAGTAACAAACAATATTCTTTAAATGACGTGCTGGAACTCACGTTCTCCGCAGAACTCTCCCTGGAAACCAGTCCTACAGACACACCTCCCATCAGTGCATGTCCCCCTGTTCAGACAGGGGGGTTGGCAGGTGTCGGATTCCGCATTTCCTGGAACAATATTAAAACATTGTTGGGAAATGTGGGGATGGACACACTTGTCGGCTTCCTCTCCTAGGTTTAACAATAAAGACTAGTAACACTGCAAAAAATTTTCAAAGTTTAACCATAAATACTAGCAACATCGCAACCAACTTTATAAGCTTAACAATAAATACTAGTAACAGTTCAACCAACTTTATACGTTTAACAATAAAGACTAGTAATATTGCAGCGAGTTTCTCAGGTCTAGCAATAAAGACTAGTGACACTGCAACCAGTTTTTAGGTTTAACAAAAAAGACTAGTAACATTGTAAACTAGACTGCCAAAGACGGTGAGATCGTGGTTTGAGCCTAATCGGGTGTATTGGGGGTGGTTTTCCCTAAATGGTTTTCTACTTTCACTCCATGCAAATGTGGTTACACTTCCTCTAAATGCAACCTTTCTAATCTCTAATACATTAGTGTGATTAGCACACGGTGCTAAAAAACAATATTGCAAACAATATTCTAGATTTCACAACAAATACTTGTATGATTGTAACCAACTTCTTTGGTTTAACAATTAACAACTAGTAACGTTGCGACCAAATTTATAAATTTAACAAGAATAATTAACATTACAACTAACTTCCTAGGTTTAACAAAAAATACCAGTAATATTGTAACCAACTTCATTAGTTCGATAATAAATATTAGTAACATTGAAACCAATTTCTTGGATGTAATAATGAATACTAGTATCATAACAGCCGATCTCCAATGTTTACAATAAATAATAGTAATATTGTAAGCTACTTCCTAGACTTAGCAAACTAGTTACATTGCAACCAGCTTTCTAGGTTTAACAATAAATACTATTAACTAGTGACACTGCAACTAATTTCCTTGGCTTAACGATAAATACTTGTAACAATGCAACCAGCCACCTAGATTTAACAATAAAGAATAGTAAAATTGAAGCCAATTTAGTTTTCAAACAAATACTCTAAATAACAAATAGTCTTCACACTAATCAAATTATTCCAATTGGGCGTTAAATAATGAAAGCGCTATTTTTTTTAACTGACATTTTGATTTTAGAAAGGTTAACACCCCAACAACAATATGCTGAAAGATTTATTACATTTATTGCACTAAGTCGTGTATAAATAGAGGAAATGTTTCCAGGTTCACAGACGAAGTTGTGTATGTATGCCTGCACAAGCATTATCAAACAGTACAATGGATGCCATAACTAATACTTAACTTTCAAATTAGAGTTTTAAATGTCATGTCACGCCTCTGGATATATCATTTCTATTCAGCACCATTATTTTTTTTTACAAAGCTTCAGTCTAATTGTGTCATTTGATAGTGTTACGGAGAACTTTGAAGCGTTTATATCTTAGAAAAATCTAACATGAAAAAATACTCTATTGTAAAAAAATTTTCCCAGACTCTTAACATGTCTCAGTTATTAACTCCTTAGCTCCTGCAACCTTACGACTGTAGTGGACGATGCATCACTCATATCATAAAACTAATAACTTAATAAATCTCCATTAAAAATTCTCAACACAATCAAATTTAAAACAAATAAAAAACGGGAGATTTCAAAATCGGTAGGAAAGCACTTTGAGATTATTTCATGCCGCGCAGACGTTCAGCTTTAGCGCAATATTTAATTATGTGACACGTTATTTCAAAATAAGCTTCCCGCCTAAATAAGATCGAAAGATTCCAACAGGGTTATTTTTCCTCAGCAATTATATAGTTCGAGTTATATTAATAGAATTTTTTTTGTGAAACTATGACATTAGCTCATTTTCAACTACTTTATAGGCATATTTGTGGAGCTATGACCTATGAGGATAGATTTGATGAAAAAGGTCTTTAGATTTTGTCTTCCTCTAACAAAGAGTCACTTTTTGATAGGCCCACAACAGGATATGTTAAGATACTTGAGACCTAGCAGCAAGCTTTCCTCTTTACCTTGATATAACAAGTTTTGTAGTTTCTTTCCCCTCTTTCTTACTGACATGAAAAAGGGCGATTGTATGTTAAGTGCGAAAGGGAGTATAAGCTTGAACAGAAGAGAGAAGTATTTCCAGAAAACAACACAGACCATTGTATTTTAAGACGTGTGGCTTGACAGCAGTTGATACTTTCTCGCTCACAGAGGTGGCCGCCTTAAGCTGGGAAATGCCATTTTATTGTTAAAGTTAAACAACTTTTTTTCTTTAATTGGTGTATTTACGTGTATTTTCTAAATACACAAGCTGTAACAGCACACTACTTACAAACTACACAACCAACCCCAGCACCTAGGACCTAGATACTAAATTAAAGGTGTTCAAGGGAGCTTTGAATTATTTTTTAACATCTTTCCTTTGTTGGGAAGCCGTTTGAACTATCTTGATTAACAAACATTCCCTATTGAAAAAACACTGATAGAAACCCTCCTTACCTTTTTTTTAAAAACTTTAAAAATGTATTGAATTTTATTTATGATTTATCAACTAATGATTAAAACTTTAATAAATACATGAACAATAATATTAATGTGTCTGTGCTATACCAATTTATAGCTTAGTTTGCGGAAAGATTAGCCAGTACTAATGTACCGTTGCCCGGGGGAGACCAGAATGTTCTTCATCGTGCATCTTTTTCTTGGAGGCTCTTTTCATGTCCCGGTGAGATGAGGGGTTGATGATAATGAATGTGACGAGGTAGAGCAAATGAAGATCTTGGCCTAACTTAAACCAAATTAATCAATCCTTGGTGACCGTTAGAATTATAACCCTTTTGAGAAAAATCCTCTGGTACAACCCGGTAATCGAACCCGTGACTTATAGGTGATGTGCCAGGGGCTCTGACCACTATACCACGATGCCGGTTTCGATAATAATGTTTATATGGCAATGGAAATGCTAAGAACTGTCCCTAACAATGTTTATTTTTGATTAAAAGTTTGTTATTCAACATATCACTAATGGTGTTACAACAGACATATAAAATGTTTTAAAAAAATAATTCAAATCTAGCTTGAACAGTCTTAATATATGGTGAGTAGTAAATTGTCTTCAGCACCATCTGGAATTGAATTAAAGTCCCCAAGACCTGTGGTCGAACCCTCAAACCACTTAGCTATGGAGAAGTGTGCACCAAAAACCTCACCTGTACACGATGAGGCCACGCCCCCTCCCTCACAAAGGCAGATGTTGGGTTTGATGCAGCGGCCCGTTGAACACGGCCTTGAGCAGATGGCTGACTCACACGAGAACAAAAAGCAATCACACACCCGATCAATTCAACAATGCGAAACATTAGCGGGTAGGTTGTTTGGTTTTACTTGAGAACTTAAAGGCTAACATAATAATATTACAACTAAATTGTTGGTTCCATCAGTGGTTTCATTAATTATTTTTTTTAGTTTTGATTGAAGCCCCCTCAATCTGAATTCAACCCCCCTCTTTAAACATATTTGTTTTGAAAACTAGGAAAACCTTGGCTTTGTTGGAACTTTCAACCCCCCTCTTTAAAGATATTTGTTTTGAAAACTAGGAAAACCTTGGCTTTGTTGGAACGCAGGCGCTCTGTTCAGTACCAAGGTATTTCGACATTTCCAAACCCTCAAGATTCAGAAAAGATAAACCTTTATAAACTGTTCCACTTCTTTACTAAATGTTTGTCTGTTTCAATAGTAATATATTTGTGACCTAAATAATTACCTAATATGAAGATAGTAATATTTATTCCCCCCCTCCACGAGCGTAGGGAGAATTTAATAATTTCGGGGGTGGGGGGAGGGAATTCAAAATCGTAAGATTATGACATGTTAACACTTACTACTAAACCCTGAAAAATAAGGACATGGTTACTTTAATCGTAGAGGTGAAACTTAATATGTGTGAAGAGGGAAGGGGGAGGGAGCAAGCAACAAAAAAGTTTTTTAGAGTCTTTCTATTCTCCTCAGTTAGTGTGAGAAAATTAGCAACTCCTATAATCAATCTATTTAGAGTAAACCTTATTTGGAGACTTTTTGAAACTTATACTCTTAAAAGATATTTTTAAATAGTGATACCACTTGTATTTTTTTTACATTTGAATACTACTAGAAGCTATTTGGTGGAGTCTCATTGGGCAGTTTTTGAAAATTGAATGCCTCTTAAAACTATTTTAAGAAGTGCTCACCAACACTTTTAAAATAAATTAGATTCCCTATAATCTATTTAAAGTGATGCCAAACCAGATTTTTTTTTTTAATTTGAATGCTTCTAGAAGCTATTCCTCGAACTATTTTTAAATAAATTAGATTCCACTAGAAGCTATTTGAAGTGGTTTTCCACCAGCAAATTCTTAAAAGTGGGTGCCCTTAGAATCTATTTGGAATGATCCCCACCTGTATTTTTTTTTTTGTAACTAGATGTCTTAGAAATTATTGAAAGTTGTCTTTCCATAACACATTTTTTGAAAATCGAATATTTTTAAGAGTTAATTGGAGTGGTTCTCGCTTGGACCTTTTTTATTAATATTTAATGCATATAGAAGCTATTTGAAGTGGCCCCATACGTTGTTTTTTTTAAATTAAATGCCTCTAGAAGCTATTTGGAGTGGCCCTTTCCTGAAAAAGTTTAGAAAAAGGAATGCCTCTATAAGTTATTTCAAGTTTGATACAAGGCCATCTTTAAGCTTCATATTAAAAACTTCGGGAAATTTCGGAAGGTGGGGAGGTTTGAACTCCTTAAACCCCCTCCCTACACCCATGCCCCCTTCAGCCTCTTTCCGTGAAGTATACGATTTTTGGCAACATTTAATATAGTGCATGCCATTTGATGCACCGCCGTTTTCCTAGTTGCATCCAGCGAACCTAAAATATTGAGGCCCGATTGATGAGTGTTAAGAGTTTTTACATTTCACCAAGTACTATTATTATTTAAATTTGTTGATATTTTCTTCAATGTAAACGTATTTGTATAAAATAACATAAGCATTGGAATGAAATTGATTAGTTGAAAATTCTTAATATTTTATTTAAATAACTAAGTATGAAATTGTTGCTGAAATTATATGGATGTTTAGCGAAGATATGTAAAAAAAGGAGTAATCTGTCTCTTGTACATTTTTCAACATTGGATGCAACTGGCGGATATTTAAAGGATATTTTCATGGTAATTAGAGGCATCTTCTTCTAGTTAAAATACAACTTTTTTTTTTACAGTTAACAATATACTTCTATACACGATATGCATAAATATATATCTTAAGTAGAATACTTCGTCTTAAAGTAATAATTTTATCTTATTATTTGGGTAGGTACAAATTATAAATTGTGGTTTACTCATCAAACAAAATGAATTTGGGTAGAATGTACACATATTTTAATATAAATCAATTTTTCTAAAGTGAGGAACGATTAAAGTCAGTTTTATCGGCGCGTCAACAAAACATAATTATATATTTGTATAGAGAGGTAGTGTAGATAGAAAGATAGATAAATTAAACAGACATAGGAAACTAAGAGTCAACATATGCTGCACTGTGTTGATTCGTTTCAAGATTATTTTTGTAGCATCCTGGTAAGTCAATCCACATCTGAATCTATCTGCGTAAACTTTAGGGACTCAAAGGGTATTTAGAATTTATTTTCACGTTTTATTTTTTTTATGTTTGGAGGCCATTTGTATTATTTGGTTTAACTAGCGTATGTTATAAAATAAACATTATTGAAGACATCAGGGGCGTAGCGACAGGGGGGACTATGAGAATAGGTCTCTCCCCATACCTTCTACCGAACAGTTAAGAAAAAATAAATGTCTAATATTGATATATTATTGTAAATTTAAAAACGACTCCCAAAGTGATAAATTTACTTAAGTGCAGCTTGCATGGAGAATTTATTATTTATTTATTTTCCTTCCCCTATTGAAAATCGTCTCACTTTATAGCAAATATTTTTATTTTCTAGTTGTCACTACCAGGCCTACCAAGCCGGTAGCGGAAAATAATATATGGCTTGAATAAAAAAGCTGACCCAGACAATAGGCTGTACACAATAATGGATGTAAAGTTGTCATTACTCTTTCAGATTCCCACCCCTCTATCTCTACTACAGGGGTACTGTTGTTAACCTCGAGAAGAAGCTCGTCTCGACAGATTTGTCAACTTGTATAAATCGGCATTTCTTGTAATATTGTACATCCAAACAAACAGTTATATCGTAAACAATACTTAACTAAATATATTCACTTCTAAATGCTAATTTATTAAATGTATATACAATATATTTTTGTGGCCAGTTTTGATTTTTTTTAATACTTGGCAACGTTGCGAATTTAACTCTTGTCGAAGGGTTTGGCACAAAGAAAACTTTGGAAAGTTTAGTTGAAAAGGGCAGGGTGGGGGTGGGGGAGGGAGAGATGGTGGTGGTAAAACTCGACAAAAGATTTTGATGAAAGATAACCAGACATGTAACTGCCATACTGCCTGATTTAAAAACGTTTATACCCATAAACCTTCAGTAAGAACTATTTCACGTAGTACAAAGAACACAATTCATTACAGGTGAATTAAACAATAGGGCTAGTATTTTTTTGTAATGATAGTATTTTCATGAGACATCTTGTGGTTTTCATTTTTGGGCATTTTGTACCTTTTTAAAAATTATCGTTTTACCTTTTTACCTTTTTACTTTTAACTTTTACTCTGGAGACAATGTTTTGTCTAACGTGTGCGCTCAAATAATTATTTAAAATATATTTAGTTTCTCTCTAGTTTTAAAATGAAAGGAGAAGAGCTGGTAAATATGTATGCCTATTGTTTAGTGTGTTATTTTATATCGGACGTGTCACGTGAACAAAAATCAGTGATTGAGACAAGATATACAAGGTAAGACAATTGTAACTTACATTTCAGTCACTCCTTCATAATGCTAACTACGCCACTGGAAGATATTCACCATAATTCGTATTGTTATGAATAACATTTCTTATGTATTTATTAAAGTTTAATTGAGGATTCACTGAAAAATCATTAAAATTTCAATTAAAATGTTTACTTTCGAACAAAAGTTTGTGAATTAAGAGATTAAAAATTATTCCCCAACAATTCTTTTACTATTTTAAATAGCTCAACACTCGCTTTAACAGTCTTAAGGGAAGGAGTTCAAAATAGTTTTGTATTATTTTTTACGTTTCATTTTTACTTTCTTGTGACGCCTCGGATAAATGACGTACTTATTATGATTCTCAAAAAATTCGATTTCCAGATTTGAATGGATGTCGACCCCCTGAATCCAAATAAGTGGTTTTCGCAATTTTGTCTGTTATTGGGACTAGAGCCGAGACTAATTTACCGATCGGGCTAAAAGTTAATATCCAGGGTTTCAATAAGGTTCCCAGAAGGTATTTTTGAATGTAGACATTTAACCCTGAAATTGTGCGCAGTTCACTCTTAGGTGAAAAGGGGAAAATTCGATTTTCTTAAAATTTACTATAACGATTTTGATTGACATTCGTATGTAAGCATCGTTTGACAATAGAAATAAATTATATATCTCATTTTCCTATGAAAATGACTTTGAGGGTACTTTACATAAGAGGAAATTTCCAACTTTAATCATACCTCCACAGATCTTTGAGCTACAAAATAACTTATAACTTCAAAATTAGAGGACTCTTTGAGTATTTAAATTTGTATTTGAAATACTATTAATAACATCAATATTTTAAGTTCTGAGTAAATAGAGTTTTGTGAAGTGGGGAGTAAGAAATGCACACAACAAATAATGTGTATGTAACTGTGTTTATTATTTATTATTTATTATTATTTATTATTATGGTGAAATGCAATGTCCTTTATTTACCATTATGTTTTATAACAATGTATATTATTTCATTTCACATATATTACAATTTACGTGTCATAAGTATAATTTAGATAAAGGAGGCGAGAAAGTCTGTGTGATGCATCGTACCACTTATTACTTTCTCTCTATCTTACAGGTAGAGAAAGTATTGTGATCGTCAAAAAAATCGAACTCGAGATTTTGATGAATTTTGACGTTTCATGACTTCCTGAATCCGAAAAAGTGGTTTTTGAATTTCTGTCTGTCTGTCTGTCTGTCTGTCTGTCTGTCTGTCTGTACCTCCAACTAGAGCCTAAACTATTTTACCGATTGAGCTGAAACTTGATATCTAGGGTTTTCATAGGGTTGCCCCGAGGGGTTTTTGGAATTGGATATCTACCCCTAAAATTAAGGGTAGTTTACTGAAGGGAAAAAAGAGAAAAAGTCGATTTTCTCAAAATCGGCTCTAACGATTTTGATTAAATTTCATTTATGAACATTAATAAATATTCCAAACAAAATGGCTACTCTCAATATTTCGGCAAAATGGCTTTAAGGGCTCCGGTCTGATGCGTAAATTAACATTTTTTATAATAGCTCCGAAACTATTTGAGATATGAAATTACTTAGCATTACAAATATGTATATATATTTATAATACAAATATTTTATTCGAAACATATTTTTATAAAATCAATAATTTTCAATCTATACGCAATTATATATATATTTTTAGCTTTTTGGACATTAAAGCTTAAGTATTGCGATCGTAAAAAAAACTAACCTGAAATGTTGATGGATTTCGACGTCTCATGACCCCCCGAACCCTAAAAAATAGTCTTTGCAATGCCGTCTGTCTGTGTGTCTATTAAAACTTAAAATTAAGGGTAGTTTACTGAAGGGCAAAAAGAGAAAAAGTCGATTTTCTCAAAATCGGCTCTAACGATTTTGATTAAATTTCATTTATGAACATTAATAAATATTCCAAACAAAATGGCTACTCTCAATATTTCGGCAAAATGGCTTTAAGGGCTCCGGTCTGATGCGTAAATTAACATTTTTTATAATAGCTCCGAAACTATTTGAGATATGAAATTACTTAGCATTACAAATATGTATATATATTTATAATACAAATATTTTATTCGAAACATATTTTTATAAAATCAATAATTTTCAATCTATACGCAATTATATATATATTTTTAACTTTTTGGACATTAAAGCTTAAGTATTGCGACCGTAAAAAAAACTAACCTGAAATGTTGATGGATGTCGACGTCTCATGACCCCCCGAACCCTAAAAAATAGTCTTTGCAATGCCGTCTGTCTGTGTGTCTATTAAAACTTAAAATTAAGGGTAGTTTACTGAAGGGCAAAAAGAGAAAAAGTCGATTTTCTCAAAATCGGCTCTAACGATTTTGATTAAATTTCATTTATAAACATTAATAAATATTCCAAACAAAATGGCTACCCTCAATATTTCGGCAAAATGGCTTTAAGGGCTCCGGTCTGATGCGTCAATTAACATTTTTTATAATAGCTCCGAAACTATTTGAGATATGAAATTACTTAGCATTACAAATATGTATATATATTTATAATACAGATATTTTATCCGAAACATATTTTTATAAAATCAATAACTTTCAATCTATACGCAATTATATGAATTTTTTTAACTTTTTGGACATTAAAGTTTAAGTATTGCGACCGTAAAAAAAAACTAACCTGAAATGTTGATGGATGTCGACGTCTCATGACCCCCCGAACCCTAAAAAATAGTCTTTGCAATGCCGTCTGTCTGTGTGTCTATAAAAACTTAAAATTAAGGGTAGTTTACTGAAGGGCGAAAAGAGAAAAATTTGGTTTTCTCAAAATCTGCTCAAACGATTTTGATTAAAATTCGTATCTAGGCGTTGATTAAGATTATAAATAAACTGGCTATTTTCATTTTCCTATGAAAATGATTTTTAGGGTACATTACAGAAGCGTTAATTTCCGTATCTCCACAACTATTGGAGAAACTAAACAACTTATCATTGCAAAATTGTAGGACTATTAGAAATAAAAAACTTTTATTTGACATATATTTTTATAAAAGCAGCAGTTTCTGAGATATTTGCAAATATATTAATACAATTTTGTGAGCTTTAGTTGTAAACATATACTACTTAAGTCTTAACGCAATAATACTCCAATGCCATAGAGTAATTAAATATAAGTAAGTATCTAAAAAAAGTATGTTATTTTTCCTTAAATCTCTTAGGAGAAATGTTTGCATAGCAATGATCTATCTCCATTTTAGACTCAATAGTCAATATTTACATTTTTTATTGGTCAAAATGTATAAATGAATAATTAAATATCAATGCGATGACTTGAAGATCTGCAACGTCTTTTAAAATGTTAAAATTTTAACCAGAAATCGAAATTTTAATACGAAGTGTTGACCCTTTTGGAAGACATTAAACTGTTTGAAATTTTCTTAGGTGGACAAAGATGCGCCTCTTTTCTCATTGATTCTATATCATTGTATATTATTTTATGCGTGTTCTTATGTGGAGTGGTGATGATACAATGTACATTATTCCGTTCAGAAATCTTACGAGTTTATAGAAAGAGAGAGAAAGTCTGTGCGGTGTGCCGTACCATTTATTTTTTTAGGTGGTATTTTGTTTTATCTTAATCAACAATCTTTTGCTTTAAAATAAATATTTTTGAGGACCTTCTCTAATATTTTTTGTATTAAAATATGTTAAAAGAACTGACACCACATTTATTGACGTTATAATGGTTTATTGATAAAATCACATTAAGCTTCAATAAATATGTAAAAGTTATTAGTAATGAAAATACTAAATAAATATCCCCAACAATATATATATTTTTAGAAGAAAAGTTTGTTATTCCAAAGAGCACACACAAATGGTTTCCCAGCAAAATAATACAAAGTTTAAAAACAATTCACACCTGAATCAAATAGCCAAAGATATTATTTATGCTTTTAGTGAGGATTACTTCTACTAAATATCATATTCTGAAAAATTGAAAATTAACACCTGGACACGGGAATCGAACCCGGGACCTTTGGCCTAGCACGTCAATGCTTTTACCACTGAGCTATCCAGGAATCATCCCGTGATCAGGGTCATTCTTAACTCATATTTTAAGGCTGAGCCTATGATGGACGTGCGGAAATCGTCAGCTAAAAGTATATTATTATATTAATATCACGAGCTATCAGATAACGCAGCCATCTTCGACTCGGTAGTTGGCTTATTGCTGCCATTTGTACAATTATTATAATTGTACGTGATTGCCGAGTCGAAGATGGCTGCGTTATCTGATAGCTCGTGATATTAATATAATCATATATTTGTAGCCGACGATTTCCGCTACGTCCATCATAGGCTCAGCCTTAAAATATGAGTGAAGAATGACCTTAGGCACGGGATGAATCCTGGATAGTTCAGTGGTTAGAGCATTGGCGTACGAAGGCAAAGGTCCCGAGTTCGACTCCCGTGTCCAGGTGTCATTTTTCAATTTTTCATAATTCGCAGCTGGTTTGAACTCCCTAGTAACTGTACTTGCTATAAAGAGGTACTCACGTATGACGCAGAGCCCAGTGGCGGGCTTGATACTCCATCCCGGGCAACAATACGAGGACCGGTACCTGGACCGACATACGTTGGGTCTGAAAACAACAAAACAATAATTTTAGTGTGATTGGCCTTTTAACAACAAAACTCGGTTATATAAACTAGAATTACATGCAACAAAACAGTATTTTTGGTTTGTTAGAGCTGCCAACAATGATATAAAACAATTATTTAGACGTTCCACGTTATAAAAGCAAATTTACACAATTTTGTAAAAAAAAAATACTTTTTATATTTGGAAAGTAGAATTCATTCTGTCAAACTTATCTAGTAGTAAATTTTATATAAGTATTGAATTATAAATTGAGTAATATTATTTTGTATAGTAATATTAATTTATTTAAACAAAGACAATTTACGATGTTTTACCTTTAGCAGATTTATTTGAGATTACATCTCTAAGACTTCACTGTAAAAAAGGTTGTGTGATAAAAAGGATTATATTTAAGATCAATATGAACATTTCAAAATGCTTCACAATACTAGAATTTTGAAAAATAAACTCACCAAAAAGCTATGTATAAATTTATTTACCTAAGGATGCTATTTTTATAGACAAAATTAATTTTAGGTAATTAATACCAGTATTATAAGGGTATCAACTGTGATGGTTACTCTATTACACTAGCAACAATGTAAACATTGTGAGGGTAGTGACTGGTGGTAGCACACTACACGAGCAACAATGTAAATATTGTGAATGTAGCAACTGTAATGGTTTCACACTACACAAGCAACAATGTACTGTACATATTATAGAGGTAACATCTTTGATATTAGATTCCTACATGAACAACAACGTAAATATTGTTTAGGCAACAGCTGTGACTATTACACTCTTACTCAAACAACAATGTAAATATTGTGAGGGTAGTATCTGTTATAGTTAACCACTACACGTGCCATAATGTAAATACTTTGGCAGTAACAGTTGTGACAATTACACTCTTAAATGAGCAACAATGTAAAGATTGCTTAAATAACAGCTGTGACTATTACACTCTTATCCGGACAACAATGTTAATACTGTGGGGGTTATAGCTGTGATGGTTACACACTACACGAGCAACCATGTAAATATTTTGGAGGTAACAATTGTGACTATTACAATCTTACATAAGAATGTAAATATCGTTTACGTAACAGTTATGACTATTACACTTCTATACAAACATCAAACAACCATTTAAATATTGTGGTGGCAGCAACTGTGATGGTTACACATTACATTAGCAACCATTTAAATCTCGTTTAGGTAGCAGTTATGACTATTACACTATTACCCGGACAACACTGTAAATATTGTGAGGGTAGCAGCTGTGATGGCTAAATACTATACGTGCAACACTGTAAATATTGTGGAGGTAGCCATTTTTACTATTAGCTTAATACATGAACAACAATGTAAATATAGTTTAGATAACAGCTGTGACTATTACACTCTTAACCGGACAACAATGTAAATACTGTAAGAATATCAACTGTGATGGTTACACATTACAAAGCAACAGTTTAAATACTGTGGAGGTAACAGCTGTGACCATTACGCTCTTACACGAGCAACAATATAAATACTGTGAGGATAGCAACTGTGATGGCTACACACTTCACGAGCAACAATGTAAATGCTTTAGAGGTAATCTCTGTGACTATTACACTCCTTAGAGTTTACATGAACAACAATGTAAATCTTGTGAGGATGCCAATTATGACAGTTCAACTCCGACACATAAATTTTGCACCCAAGGTATTTTGTTGAAATAGATTGTTGGTATTTTTTACCGAAAATTTTTAAGAGTCTATTTTATAATAAATGTTTTTGCCTTGGTGTGATTTTAATTTTAAACTTAAGCTTTTTTTTCGCAAACCTGCAGGTCAAGTTTGTTTTTTGTTTATAAAATAAAATTATCGGCTTTATTTGATATATTTACTGATTCCAATTGAAAAATAAATCAAATCTAAAAACCTGTAAATGCTAGAGAGCATAATCTCTCACTTTGACCTAAAGTCTGTTCAGCGTATGAATTGTTTTCTGAAAGACCTTTCTCCCTACCAGAAATCTATTATATAGTAGTATATTGGTAGGAAAAAAGACCTTTCAGAGAGTAATTCCTACCGTGAATGGAGTATAAGCATGTTTAATCCAAATTTCCACGATGGGTCACCTCTTAATCGACTGATAACGTGATACTGACTGACATCAAAGCGCTTAATGAGCGCTGCAGTTCTAGTACCGTTCTCATCTGGGACATTTTCCCACTGAGGGAGCTACGTGCCGTGCCTACGTGTACATAGATGGAGGAGAAGGAGGTTGAGGGGGGAAAACTGCAACAATAATCATGTGAGTAGAATTAATGGAACACGTGTACAGGCAGGTTCAAAAGTATGTTCTCTTTCAATTTATTAATAGTGTTGTTTTGTATTATGTCCAAACCAAGTTTTTTAAGCCCCATCTTGCTACCCGTCCTGGCTAAACGTATTTTAACTATGCTAATGGGTTAGTAATAATGAGGGCAGAATCGAGAGGAAATGTACCCAAATTCGCATTGAGATAGAAGAGGAAACATTTTAAGGAAAACCATTGGCAGGAGTTCAAACCCAACCTCCCCCTCACCGGAAAAAACGGACTAAATTAGCTGACATTAAGTCCGTGTGCACTCCAAGTTGAATCCAAGGGCTACTATCGACTTGATATAAGGGTTAGATATAATGAGAATAGCTCAAAGGAATTGCACCCGCATCAGTGTGAGGAATAATTGGGGGAAAGATAGTTAAAACCATTTGTGAGTAAACCACATCTAGTGTATCCGCCCGATACTTGAACCCTGGCCACCCCATTATTAACGACAAACTGCGATCCAATTCGGCGACTGGTTTTGGATGTTTGGGGGGGGGTCGGTGCTATATGTTGTGTTGGTTTGGATGTGTAACAACAGGCGCAACATCGGTGCAAGTGTGATGTTGTGTATGAGTGGCTGTCTAGTAACAGGGGCAACACTGAAATAATTGTGGTTTTTGTGTATGATTGGCTGTCTAGTAACAGGGGCAACACTGATATAAGTGTGGGTTTGTGTATGATTGGCTGTCTAGTAACAGGGGCAACACTTATATAAGTGTGGTTTTGTGTATGATTGGCTGTCTAGCAACAGGAGCAACACTGATATGGGTGTGGTTTTGTGTATGATTGGTTGTCTAGCAACAGGGGCAACACTAATATGAGCCTATAACCCGAACGGGTAGTAAGACGCGATGCTACAAAAAAAAACCACTGATGTAAGTAGGATTTTGTCTATGATTGGATATCCATAGCAATAACGGCAACATCGATGCAAGTGTGATGTGTCTGAGTGGCTGTCTAGCAACAATGGCAACACTTATATAAGTGTAGTTTTGTGTATGATTGGATGTCTAGTGACACTGGTATACATTTAATCTATGTGATTATTGTATTGTCTAGCAGCAGAGTCAACATGTATTTTAGGCACTTGAAAAACAATCGTATAGTAAAAATAAACAAACACATATTTCCAACAAAAAATTAGCTTTCATTTTAATCACATACCGCATGTACAGTACCTAACCGCAAGTGCGTTTACAAGAATCAAGAGCTGAACTTAGAATCAACTCCACTTCTTTCGTTTTACCAGCACGTGAAGACCCTACCTAATATCGAACCCAGGTTTATTTAGAATGAGTTGAACAACCTCTTAAGTGATTATGTCTACGAATGAGAGAATCTAACCCAATACAACATTGTTTTTAAAAATGGTGATTTGTAATACTCGTATACATTCTAATAAAAAAAACTCTATAGCATCGGCTTGAAATTGAGCTATACCGACCGAGCAGCCGCCATCTGTTGCCAAATACAGAGTTAATTATGTTAATAGAGGGTGTCGTGGGGTCCGCAAAACTAACCCTCCAGCCGTTTATCTCAGTTTTCCAGACCGGGGCCGCTACTGTACTATTCAAGTAGCTCCTAATTATTTTGTCGTCCCGAAGCTGAGTTTACTCCATTCCGGGCCCACTGTTTCACATTAAAAACTGTAAGAGCTGGGGATCAAACCCGGGACTTATGTATCTGTAGCCAGGAGCTCTGACCGCTATACCACGGAGGGGGTCGCCTACATTTTAATATCCACCTATATACCAAAAAGTTTAATATTTGTGGGATGTTTTCACCTCATCATATTAATGCAGGTGAAGGTTGAGATTTACTGCAAAGTAATGTTTTATGTAACTATTAAGAGCCTCTCCCTTTATCTGCTTGGTTTGAAACGTCACTCTCGTGCTAGACTCGATTGCAGGCGATAAAGAGATCAGGGTTCGAATCCCGGTCGTGTGTACTGAGGGTGGTTTTTACCTAAATAGGTTTTCATTCTCCCTCCGCACAAATGCGGAAATATTTCCTCTGAAATTCTACCTTCACAGTCCCTATTCCAATAACGTAGAATGCGTTTATCTATTGCCTGACTGGATGCAAAGATACAGCAAAAAAAAATCCACCTATCTTAGTCAAGTATAAAAAGAACAAACTTGTTCGGTGCAAATATTTACATATAAAACTCACAACCCATGAACTAAATTATTTTATTTAAAGATTTTTTGAACTATTAAAACGTTAAACCAAACCAAGTGATTTTTTGTGTTGTTTTTTTTGCCCCTATATTTATAAAATGGTACAATGCTATGTATTTTTCTTTTAATGGGAGCGTCTAGCTTTACGTGATTATATTTTGTGTATTTCAATAAATAACATAATAATTTATATTTTGGAGGATTTTTTTTTCTCTATTTAACGTACACTAAATCTTACAACATAAAATTATATTTATATTTATAAAATGAATAAAGATTATATTTTTGAGTTGTAATTGGCATTATATAATGAAAATAAAAAAATAATCCGTGGATTAAGTAATAAAGCAAGAATTATACAATCATAGTATATTTTGTGTTGTCATTTAAAATAAACACTGCGACAAAATTTGTTATAATACATAATCTTTATAAAAGTTAAAAGAATTATTGAAGAAATTGAGGCATTCAATATGTAATAAAAAGGAATATATACGGTATTTATTTATAACAAAAATAAAAACATAAATTTAAAGACCTAGTCAAGTCTGCCTTTGGTCACATTCTTATGAACTACACTACTATCAAATATAAATGACCAAACCTAGGTTTTGTATTACTTTGAGCTTAATTTTATTCAGTAGCAAATTCCTTAATTCTTACGTTTTAGAAAGAAGATATTTTTATCTACCGAACTTTTGACTACAAATAATGTCAAGAGCTACGTACCCATTTCACATTTTACATTTCAAACGTGGGAGGGAGGAGAGATCATTATAGATTTGTCATAAAATTATTACTTTAGTGGTTTTCTTAAAGTAAAAAGATCGATTTAAAAAAAAAACTATCGACATAATTTTAAAATTTTTTTATTAGCTTTTTACTGCCTGTCCCCCTCTCCCTCTTCACCCATCCCTCTCTCATTCCTCCTTTAAAACTCTTCAACTCCCTAAAACTGTAGTCCTACAGAGAAAAGAATGCCGTACATTAAAACTAGTTCTTTTTTACTTCTCTTACACACTATGTTGTAAACTAATTTTCCAGTGCGTTATCTGTAATTGAGTATATATACATATATATATATCCTTACACACACATATGTATAGAGATGCGCGTGAGTGTTTTAACACCAGCGTGAGATTTATGAGGTATGTGATAAGAGGCTATGAGACACTCTCAAGGCAGCGTATTTTCTTTCATCTGTAGCCTGCCTGCGCGCTGCTGGACTATGTGAAAAGTATGGGAACTAACCACGACATGTGAGCGACACGAGAAAACAGACGGTTGTCTAGAAAGAGACCTCTACACTGGTCAAGTGCATTACTTGGACGATTATTAATATTATAAGAATGTGGGCGCTTCTTATTTTATTTATTTTTTCTAAAATTTACAATTCTTAGGTAGTCGTGACGGGTAGGTTGTGACTCTAATCATAACATGGTGAACTTCGAGTATGTGGAGGGAGATTGCGAAACCTTTTGGTTAAAAAACAACTAAGTAAATCTGTCCGGCGTTAGAACCCCGACCTTCCGTCGCCGGTAAACTAGTCTAGATGAAACTGACGCCCTTGTCCTTATGCCCAACAATGCACGGTCGCTTTTAACTGCATAAGTTAAAAAATTCAAATAGTTAATGATTGAAAGAACGTCTAAATAATCTCAAGAGGTTTAATAGAATAGAGAGATAACCAAAAAGAATTATTAAATTACAGACATAAGAAAAGTATATCATGAATTGAAGGTAATAACCTTGCCACAGACTATTTATATTATCCCTCCTTACTAAATTACTATGAATATATTTAATAAAAAATTCAAGTTATAATAAAAGTCAAAAGTATCGAGTTTTGTTTGCGTAAAGCGCTTAAACAGCTCCACGTTGTGTAAACCCGGAAGCCCTTGAGTTTCCGGCGATAAAGATAATTAACAACTGAGATAAGTTAGGTGTTAGGTTTAACATATGGGCCATTAGTAGAGCCCCGTAAAAATGGTTCTTATTTTTAGTTAAATTTAGTTTTTTAAATCTCACTTTTCGGTGTTATTTCGTGTTTATTCAAAATTAGGTGGTTAAAGTATTATTTACATATTGAGACAATGTATACAAAATTAAAATTTACTATTTAAGCCTTATTTATATGCTTTAAAATTCTTTGTGAGTTTTTCTGCATATTTCACAATTTTATAGTCTAAAGTTAACTTATACTACAACAAAATACTAATCAAATTAAAGCATGGTCAAAATTTTTGCTTAATTTCTTCTTAATTTCGTGTTTATTCAAAGATTTTTTTTTGTAAAAGCGGTGTTATTTTATTTTATAGGATAATTTCGTGTATCAATAATATTTCGTTTTATTTTGCTTTTCAAAAACATTGTAAATCATATCTAAAAACTATCAAAGGAAAAAGTACTTGATTCCATTTATTTTGTATGGCACTTTTAGCTTTATCGCGTCTCACCATTTTTACGGGGCTCTTGCCATTTGCAACTTAACCTAAGATGTGTGAATAAGGAAGCTACAGTTCGATTTTAATAGGAAGAGTCTTTTGGATCACTCAAACTTTTTTGTTGTGCAGCCAACATTGATAACATTTTACTATTTTTAATAGTATTATTTTATAGGTGAAGAAGCAAATGTATGAAGGTAGAGTGTTTGGATCAAAAGATAGGGTTAGGCCATGTAAGACGTGGCTAAATGTTGTAGATGAATGTGTGAAAAAGAGAAACATTAAGAGTTTTAAGAATTAAAGAGTGTGTATGACTCGGTGTATGAATGTTGTTGAAGCGAAGGGAGTACGCAAGGATAGGGAAATGTGGAGATAGTTATCGATGATGGATTTAAGGTGGGATGGAAGGATACGCGAGAAAGCGCCAGTGCTTTTTCAATTTTTATGAAAAAACTTTTTTTGTTCAAAATAAATAAAATATTGCTCCAGTACAAATATAGAAATTAATTTTATTGATATGGTGATATCAACAGTTGTTGAATATCTGTCATGATCATAGCGGCATTATCTAATAAACTTTTTAAATAAAGATAAAAATTTGTCATTGATTCCAGAACACCCTTGATAAATATTCAATAAATTTTGAGGTTATAAGGTGAAGAAAATTAAATTCTGTGTTTGTACTGGAGCAATATTATAATTATTTTGAACAAAGAATGGTTTTTTCATAAAAACTGAAAAAAATACCGGCTGTTTCCCGCTTCCCCTTCCATCCCACCTTAAGTACAAAGGTGTTTTTTTAAGCTACAGACACAGTTTATTGTCTACCCAGTAAGGGAACGGCGTGATTTGATATGTGTGTACTTATACTATCTTTCAAAAGTGGCTTCTGCAGATCACATGACTTGACATATAAATACGTGGAAGTATACCCCAATTTTCTTACGAATGGACATATCTGACAACTATAAAATGTTAATATCTAATTTCATGTAACCATAGCCTACGTCAAGTAATTTGATATAGAGTTGTCACTTTTGATAGCTATTATCAATTCCTATAAGTCTAAATTAACATTATTTATATTGTAAAATGTTATCAATGTTGACAGCAAAATATGTTTGTATTTTCTAAAAGATGCTCCAACTGTCCATTCCTAAGAAAATCAAGGTATGGACCTAGTAAATATTTTAGGTGTCAGATAAGTCTACGGTGATGAAGTGCAATAAGAGTCTTAACGCTTTTCATCACAGGACCATTGCCGCATAAATACTATAGATAATTGCCCTTAATCTAAACTTTTTTTTTAAATACTAAAGAGCCGCTGACAAAGCTTATATTTTATATTTAACATTTCAAATTTGTAAAGAAAAGAGAGGGCGGGGGGAGTCAATAACACGAGTTTCGTGGCATTTCTCGCGGCGAGCCCTTTCAACGCAAGTTTTAAAGCGACTTGAGAACGTAGCTTGAACTACGTGAAAACTGCATTAAATTATAAACCTAATTTTCTTCTCCTTCCTGTCTCGAAGACTGGTGCCCGCTAAGTAAGACAGATGACCGTACTGTGTGCCCTGTCATGCCAGTGAGCTCACCTCCGACAGCCCACAGACAGAAATCAGGGATGTGGAGAGAAGACTGCAACTGTTAGGACAAACATGGCGGACACGGGGGGAGGAGGGGAAACGAAGGGAGGAAGAGAACGACCTACACAGTTTCCAAAAACATGAGATTATTTCAAACACCACTCTTGCCCTTTTTAACTTTCGGCCTTCCTCCATTTTCTAGTTCAGCCTTAAATAATGTATATAGCTTTTACCATTATACTATTTCTGCCTTTCCTCCATTTCTCTAGCTTCACCCTTAAACCACTTCTATAGCTTATACCATAGTAAGCGTATAACCCGAACGTGTAGTAAGACTAGGTCTAAATAAAAAAAAAGTACCATCATAATTTTATCTTTTCCTCACCGTTCCTCCATTTCTCTAGCTTAACCCATCATCCATTTCTATAGCTTTTCTCTCTTCTTATTTCTATGTTTACCTCTTTTTCGCGTCCTCCATTTCACTATTTATCTCTCTGCATATTTTCCAATATCACTCAGTTATTTCTGTACACCTGCTTTTATTTTATTTTATCGCCACTATGTTTTTGTCCCTCTTTGTTTCTTACTCTTCTCTTTCTTCCCCTTCCATAAGTGTTCTCTACACACCCCATTCACATATTATCTTTTCCGCCCTCTTTCAATCCATAATTTCTACTCATCTCCACCTCTAACCATCTTGCCTAGCTCGATGCCCATTTTCCCTCTTACTCTTTCATTGCCCTCTTTTTATGCTTGCATAGCACTCTTACTTCTTCTTCCACTGATCCTCTTTTTCTGTAATTCTCTACCCTCTCTCACTTAGCCTCTTCTTTCCACCCCACCCCCTTTCTCATTTACTTTATATGCCTCTTTTTTTTTATCTCTTTCGCTTATCCTTCTGCCTGACTCAACTTATCTAGCAAAATTATTTATATTTCTGTTACCATCTTTCAGTGCCATTCATTCTACTGCCCACGCACGCACTCTTTCAAAGAAATACGTGAACTACAAATATAAAGTGCCCCTAAAACATTTCGATACTTTTAATTCACTTGCAAATAACACATAGTAAAGTTGTACCATATGTGTGTGGGGGGAGGGGGAGGTGTATAGAGAGAGAGAGAGAGAGAGAGAGAGAGTGAGAAGAAGAATTTTTGAAGGAGAAAGCCGTCAATAATGTTAACATTTTACACATTACTAATGCTATTTTGTTGATTTATAAGTGTAGGAAAACACTATGCATCTAATGTAAGGGTTATTGTACGTGATAGGAAAGAAAGTCAACCCAAAAAAATTCAGGCTAAGCCTTGATGGAAAATAATATATAAACCTTTCTGATCATTTCTTCATACGTTCTTCACACTTTCATTTTATGATCCCTTTCAAAGTAATACATGTATCTTTTTTTTTTCCGGACATTGTCTTTTTGCATATTTAGAAAGACAAACGCGATTAAGTAGATCTAATCGCTTTTCTAGCTGTCAAATAAGGTTCCTCCTACTAAAATAGGACTTTTCTTACTTTTAGGGAGAGCAATGTCTTTATGAATGGAATTTAATAAAGAACTCGTGAAATAAATCATATGGAAGTACCAGAACGCAAGTATTGGTTTCTTGAGTTTGCGTCCGTTAGAACTCGTCGTTTGATGGATTCCTATAACTGTCCTACCCCTGGCTGCTAAGAGCGTCTACCCACATCCCAGCAGCCAACACCACTGAAATATCCATACAAACTTCAACAAAACACCAACAAGTCGACCAGTTTAATTTTAACATTTTTACTCTCCTTAACACAAATGGACCAAGAAGCAATAATAATGATAAGTATGAGTACAATAGGAGAATATAAGCGTACAATAAAATGAAGTAGCATAAGATATTTAAATTAAAGTAACAACATGTACTATACTTTCTAAACACAATTGTATATTAGAGTACAACTTAAAACTAACCTAGCCTTCACCAGCAACACCTAGTGATACATATCTAACCACGCTATCAATAAATGTAATAAATGAGTCACGCGCTTCGGTGGCTGCATGTTCTAAGGTGTCACTCTTGCAATAGACCAGATTGCCTATTACAGGGAGATCAAGGATCTAATCTAGGTCAAGTGTTTTGAGAGTGGTTTTCCCTAAATGGTTGTCTATTCTACATCCATGCAAACGTGGGTACACTTCCTCTAAATTAAAGCTTATTCATTCCTAGCTCATTAGTTTAATTAGTACATATGCGTATCACCCGAACAGGTAGTAAGACATGATGCTAAAAAAAATTTAATTAAAATAAAAATAATCGTGACAAGGATGAAAATCGCTTAAGTCAACTTTATTGACTGCACGTCACAAGGTTTATAGTAAAGTCAAGTGTAAGTTCAGCCATTTTGAGAGTTTAGTTCAAATAGAGAGCTCAAGACCTTTCATTAAATACCTCAATCACCTTTTTATTATATTGGGAACTTTGTCTTTATGGCTTCCGTACACTCACCGAATTACATATATTAGCACCACATTTTACTAGATGTTCAGGTTATAAGCATATGTATTAATTATGCTAATGTTTATTAATTTGATTGATAATTCCACTATCATTGACTTATATAAACATAAATTAATTGAATGATGCCTATAGGTACCTCTCTTGATTTATATTCTTTAAATGGCAAAATGACACCTGGACACAGGAATCTAACCAGGGACCTTTGGCTTAGTACCCTAATGCTTTAACCACTGAGCTATCTAGGAGTATTTCCGTACTCGTTTTCATTCTTCATTCATATCTTAAGGTACGTCCATTACAGACTATATAACTTAAAATTTGATTGAAGAATGACCGTGGGTATGGCACGACTCCTGGATAGCTAAGTGACTGTAGCATTGGCTTACTAAGCAAAAAGTTCCTGGTACGATTCCGTGTCCGATTGTGACTATTAAATTTAAATAAAATTATATTTAGATGTGGCTATAACCGTAACTAACAAATAATATAGCTTGGATATTTAATTCGTAATATCTATATTCAGATATTATTTTTTTAATTATAGCGAACTCAATTATATAAATTTATATTTATATGAATATATATATTTTTAACTGTTTGCATTTTTAAAGTTTAACCTGTCCCTAATACTGAGGCTCAAATGCTTTGGGCGCATGATCTAAATATAATGTAATCTATTTTTTCAGTGACGAAGAGGTTGGGGCTCAAATATTTTTGTTTTCGGTTCCGTCAAAGTCTTTGTTGAATCATAATATTCAGTCCTCAAGAAAACAAATTGAGAATCATTCATTTGATAACGCGTTTCATATAGAAATAACCCCTGCTAAGATAAGCAGCACGTAGTATGCCCATGTCCAGCGGGCTACTCTAGATTCAAGGGGCGAATCAAAGACGGGCGATATCACGAGCGTTTGGAATTTGATGTATTTCTGCACTCCTGATACGTTTTGTCACGAAAAATAGTTCGTGTAGTTAATACGTTTATTGTTTTATTTCGTGAGAAAGTCTACTCTCAGTACTAAAAAACATAAGAAAACAAGGTTAAGGGGGTGCATTTTAAATAACTTTACCATTATACGTCTGGACAATACCTTTTGGGAAACTCAACCATTGAATTATTGAATTCAGCCGGGATCAAAATTAGGAATACTAACCAAACTTTGTTATTATGTAATTAATTTTCAACGCGTTTAGTCATTGCCTACACTAATGTTTCCCAACTTTCGCTAGTAGGGTACCCCTTCAACCATGTCCTAACCCTTTCCCCATCCTTCATAAATAGAAAGTAAACAAATACTTGCTGTTTTATAAAGTATAAGCGATCTTTATAAATATTAATAAAGCTGTAATGGAAAGTTGAACAAAGCCGTGACAGAAATAAATTACTATACTCATATAAGTCAATGGCGACACGTAAAGTATCACAGTTAAATAACTCATAAGCCTACAGGGTGGGGGTATAGCTCAGTGGTAGAGCATTCGACTGCAGATCGAGAGGTCCTTGGTTCAAACCCGAGTACCCCCTAACAACATATTTTAATTTTTTCTAAAATAAATTAAACCATCCAACAGCTTACATTAATCCCCACATCCGATTAAGAATCGAAAAACGAGCTCACGTCATTGGTAAAACTGACAACCTTGGATTGTCACGTGACTGACCACCAGTAAAGGTTTGAAAATGTAAGCCTATAAAAAAAGAATTATACAGTTAATATTAACAATTTTATATTAATTATGGATTTTATAAGCATTTCACCCGCCTCGGTGGCGTAGTTGGCTAACGCGGTAGTCGTGTTGAGCTCGACCGCCGAGGACAGGAAGATCGAGGTTCGAATCTCGGTCGGGTGAACTAGGGGTGGTTTTTCCTAAATGGTTTTCCACTCCCCCTCCTCGCAAATGCGGGTTCACTTCCTCTAAGTTCAATCCTCCCATTTCCTACTCCATTAGCGTAATTAGTACTTAAGCGTATAGTCCGAACGGGTAGTAAGACGCGGTGCTAAATATTATTATTATAAGCATTTCAAAGTAAATATCCAAATTAAAATATATTATGACACATGAGAGAGCTGTTCTTTGAACAACTAGCGCGCCTGGTCGAGTTTTACCAGTGACAGGGGGGTCAAGGTTCGAATCCCACCTGAACCAAGGGTGGTTTTATTAAAGTTTTTCCTCTCTCCCTCCATGAAAGTCCTTGTACATTTCCCCTAAATTCTACCTTACTCACCTCTACCCCGTTAGTGTATGTATTCGGATAGCCCAAAGGGTAGTGGAACGTGGTCGCATCTGGTTTGCCGGGAACAGGAAAGTCGTGGTCGGAATACTGACTGAGGGTTCAGAGGTTGATTTTCATGTTTTCCCCCTCTTCCTTCACGACAATTCTGGTACATTGCATATTTACAGCTGACTGACAGTTCACAGCTCACTTCTGACAGTCAACATTTAGGTATATACCTAAATGTTGACTGTCAGAAGTGACAGCTGCTAAACACATGTTTTTTTGCAGATCATATGCTTCGGCGTAGGGGTACAAAATTTGATCTGGTAGCTTTTCAAAGCCATCACCTGTCAGCTGTGAGCTGTCAGTCAGCACCAAAGAAGCCATGGGGCTACTGTACTATCCCTTTACTTACTCTGTTAGTGTAGTTAAATAAGAATATCCCAGACGTGATGTAAAAAACAAACACTATATTTTAAACCTTTATTATGTCTTGATGCAACCCAATCATTAAGATAGGGTGGAAGGGAAACCCAGTTAAGGGAAGTGTTTTTGCAGTTTTCATATCAATACTATGTTTTTGGTCAAAAGAAATCAAATTTTTCTCCAGTAGAAACATATACTATAATTTTCTTCACATAGTAATATCAACAGCTTTTTAATATCTGTCAAGGGTGTCTTGTAATTTATTGACAACATTTCTCTTCGTGTTAAAAGTTTGTCATCTAATGCCGCTATAATCATGATAGATATTACAATTTTGTTGATATCGTCATGTGAAGAAAATTAGACTCTTATGTTTCTACTGGAGAAATATTTTACTTACTTTGATAAAAAAAAAATTTGCTATAAAAACTGCGAAAACACTCGTATTTTCTTCACCTTGAGATGTTAATATGGCTCGGCAATTTTTTTTATTTTTTTTTCATCCCAGCTTAGTACACATCCAGGCTATACGCATTTAAATACCCTAGTGGTATAGAAATGAGGAAGGTAGAATTCAGAGTAAATGTAACCATATTTGAGAGGAGTGAAAGTGAGAAACCATTTAGTATTAACCACTCTCATTACAGCCAGTCGGGATTCGAGCCCTGATATCCAAGTCACCAGTAAACAGGAAATACGATCTTGACATTTAGTCCACGTGCGCACCGGATTGGGGATTCGGGTTGTACGCTTATGTAATAACTACGCAAATGGTTTTAGGGATGAGGAAGGCTATATTTATAGGAAGTGTACCCGCATTTGTGTGGAAGGAGAGTATAAAACCATATAGGAAAAATCACCCTCGGTACATCCAACCGAGATTCGAACCTACTCCTCCCCGCCATCGGTGGTCTAGTCTACTGTGAGAGTATCTCGTTAGACCACGTGGCCCCCGAAGCGAGTTTTATCTTAATTTACTCTGATTGGAAAATGTTCAACGTATTTAACATTCAACAATTTGATGCTGCACTTTTTGACAAATTATTTCTAATCTGATCTATTATTTTTATTATTATTACTATTATTTTTATAATATATGGAAAACAAAAATGTATTGAAAAAGAATGTGCTAACATTCTCACTTCATTGTTAGCTTGTATTTTCAATATTAGCTTGTCAAATGATACTTTTTCCTTGTCATGGAAACAGTCCGTTATTATAACCATTTATAATAAACAGGCAAAAACCAATGTTTGTAACCATATACTTATTTCTCTCTTAAATACTTAGTCTCAAGTATTTGATAAAATAATTCATGAACATACTTTTCAACATTGAAAATATAAACATTTAAATTCCATCTGAGCCGTTTCGGTGGCCGTATGCTCTTTCTTGAATGGTATTCAGGTTTGTTAGCGATCTGTCAATTCACACCGCCAATTTTTCGAGTCACTGTTTTTTCAGTATGTCCTCCTCAGTGGTATGTTGTGCGTTGTGCGTTTGCGCATGCGCTGACGGAAGCTAAGCTCCGATATATCCAAAATATTGCTCCCGGACGAATGCTTACGATATTTCTTTGACTTACAGCGAGCCACTGATCTGCGGTGTGAACGGCCCCATTTAATTAATCTGGCAAGCGATATTTTAAGACATAGACGTATGCTACACTTGGTGTGTAACGGCCTTAAGGTGGGGATGTAGGAAACGCGAGAAGAAAAGGTGTGTTTTGCAGTTTTTATAATAAAACTTTTTTCTTTTACCAAAATAGATAGAATATTGCTTCAGAAGGAATATAAAGTTTAATTATTTTCTTCACATTGTGATATCAACAGCTGTTGACAATCTGTCACGAGCATAGCGGCAATAGATGACAAACTTTTTAAATGAAGGAAAAAAGTTGCCATTAAATTCCAGGACACCCTTGACAGATATTCAAGAAATGTTGATATCACCATGTGAAGAAAACTAAACTTTATGTTCATACTGAATCAATATTTGATTTATTTTGACCAAAAAAGTTTTGATCTAAAAACTGTAAAAACATTTACCTTTTCTTGCATCACCTAAATCTGGCGCTAAAGGCACGGGTTGATTGAAAACCGGTCGATCTCGCGGCATTTTCAAGTCGATCACGTAAGTAAACTAGGCCCTACCTATTTCTTAAAAACTGTATAAAGTCTACCCAATTTGGTGGTCACATGGTCTAAGGCGTCACTCCAGCAATAGGCTGGATTTCTAAAGAAGTGGGGTCAGGGCTCAAATCCCAGTCGAGTGCTCAGAATAGGAATTTGCGTCCCTAGTTTGAATCCTCTGATGCATACAAACTCCGTCCTGATAGTACTAAATGGACAAATGAACTGCGTCCAAAGTTTTTTTAGTCGACAAACGAATTGCGTCTAAACTTGTCATAATATCAGGTACCTTCATGGCTTGTTCAGTTAGGTTCCATATTTTCATCCACCAGGCTCGCTTTTCGGTTCCACCCCACACCACCAAAAACACTGCAGGAACTCCATTCAGCTTTGAAAAAAATTGGACACTGACGGCGGATTCACACTTTCATCGAAAAACAAACACGGAACAGAAACGTGGTCACGTAATGAGCTCTAATCCAATCACATGATTTCCGCCTCATCGGTGCGAGCTGTTCTGCTGAAGTTCAACTTATCTCTACTGGGTCCAATCTTCGGCACGGGAGAACCATTCAAATCTCAAACCCAACCATCTTAAGTCAGTGCGCATGCGCATTTTACAACGGTTGCGCTGTACAACCAGAAGCAATCAGACAGCTTCGTTGGCCTTTGTGAGAAGATTTGGGATAATTCGTTAATGTAAAGCGAGTGTATCGATGTATTGGATTGTGCCACCACAGAGCATTGCAATTTGAAAACATCTGTCGGGAGAATGATCTAAAAGAAATGTGTATTTACTAGAAAATAAAATATGTTGATAATAAGCTGTTTTAAGTTAACGTTGCAATGCATCATGGCTCAACAAACAGCGGGTGGGTTGCTGTGCCACTCAAGGAGATTCTGATTTATATTTTCAGCGAACATTTGAATTAAGCTTAAGACGATTAAGGAAGAACCTTTTTTATTAGTGAATGATTTTTTTCCCTTTTTTCTACGGTAACAAACTTGAAGTTTTTGGAACAGCTTAGCGTCATTTACATGGACGGAACATTTCATGTCCCTTCAAAGCTGTTTTTGCAATTATTCACCATAGGCAGTAAATATCACATACACACTCCTTTGGTCTTCTTTTTCCTTTCAAACAAAACCTCAAACATTTAAACTGCAGCTCTTTAACACTTTAATTTAAACTTGTTTTGGACTTTGCTCCATATACAGTACCCATTAACTTTGAAGAGGCTATTCATCAAGCTGTTAAAAGAGTATTACCTTAACAAATCAACTAAGGTTGTAGGTTTCATTTAGGCCAAAGTTGGTGTAGGAAAATCCAAAAATTAAACCTTACTCAAGATTATAAAGCTACAAATTTTGAAATTGGACGATTTTTAACATACTCCTTAATCCTGGCGAAGTGGGCGAACCATCCCGACGAAGATAGAGAAATAAGTTTTACTAACTACATTTTAGAAACGTGCCCAACAAAAAAATGCAAAATTTCCACCCCGCGTCTGGCAGATCAATCTCTCGCTACACCACGCGCTACAAATTGCTGAGAACCTTTTCATTCAAAAGTAAATGGAATGCCATACTAGCACACCTGAACATTTTTCTGTTTATAGAAGTGTTGAAAAACGTACAGTGCGATTTCCGTGTAAAAGTGCGCATTAAAGGATATAGATGAGGTGGAGTGGTACACAAAGAAACTTTCAAGAGGGGGCAAATTTTGAGGTATGAAACTAGAGAAATATCTTGATTTACATTTATTAAAAAAGTGTATATCACAAATATTTACTACTGGACAAAAAATATCCAATTAGTGTCAAATGTAAAGCTATAAAAAAATTTAAAAATTTCAATTATTTTTACTGGGAAAATTACATTATGTACTAATTTTTAATTTGATTTGTCATAGTAATTATATAAAATAACGGATTTAAGAACAAGTTAGCATACAAATTATTGAATTTTAACTTTACGTTAGTCTTTTTTCAAAGAAGGACGCACTTGGTGTTAAAATAATTTTATTTTGTGAAGCAATTCATATGCATCCGTCGGGTGTCCTGTGGTTTTCCTAAATGGCTTACCACTCTCCTTTCATTAAATTCTGGTAGATTTACGATAGTGAACTGCTTCGGTGGCCGCATGGCATAAGGCGTCACTTTTGTGCTAGACTAGACTGCCGATGACAAGGAGAACGGGGTTTGAATCACGACTCGGTGTACTGAAGATGGTTTTTCCAAAATGGTTTTCCATTCTCTCTCTTCACGCAAATGCGAGTACACTTCCTTTAAATTCAACAAACCTCATTCCTAACATTTTAGTTTAATTAAGTACTAATGCGTACAACCTGAGCAGGTAAGAAGACGAGGTGTTAATATATATATATATATATGTGTGTGTGTGTACGAAGAACTCAAAAATAAAGAAAAAATGACTAAAGCCTGACAGTCATCCACTTGTTAGTCTTGTGTACCTATTGCAGCATTCAGCGTTACACTAACCATGGCGGAGGAGACCACAACTAATAGACAACTCACTGGACATGTCCCCCTCGCTGTTCTTTGCGGTTCCCGCTCAACAGACAAATTGAGGCATTTCCTTACAACTGTACCTACGTCGTATAATATATCCCACGGTGGTACTGTGTCTATACAACGAATAGTTTAGTTTGATTTTAAACAAGGGAATAACATAGTAGGATCACACAGACATGACTCAAACTCACGCGTAGAGAGCCTACTAGAGCGATTATTAGTGATGGAGGGGCCAGAAACAATGATCACAAGTCCAAGAGGCTCTCATTCGTTTCTATGTGTTATCTAAAATGTAAAATATTTGTAATGAATTAAATTAACTCCACGTCATTTGTATTGATATTCATGGTAATTTTTGTTTTCAAAATGCACCATTTATTGCTGCACGTTCATCCAGTAAGCATATTTATACTAATGGAGCAAGGGTGATAAAGTTAAACTCTATATTAAATGTGCACATAGTTGCGTAAATGGAGATTGGAATATTATTTAGGAAAAATAACACAGATCACAGAACATCCCGTTAGGATTTAAGCCCTAATCCCCATATCATCGCTAAATCAGACTGTATGAGCTTGACATTAAGTCTGCATGCTCGCCAAATGAACTCAAAGACTTAGTTCTAGAGCTATATACAAGTTGGTGCATATTAAAGAAAAGAAGATCCTGATTTTGGTTGGAAGAATAGTAGAGAAAATTCAAACATATTACTTTGCGGCCAAAAGTGATAAAAATTTTACTGTATTATTTGTGTTGTTTTATAGGTATTGATGGGTGACCTGGCGGTCTAGGGGTACGGTGTCAGACTTCTGTACTGAGGGTCTGGGGTTCAATCCTCGGTCCAGGCACAGATTTATCTGATTGCCAAACCCTTCCTTCACCACTGACAAGATGTGTATTAATCACAATTTGTGGATGTGAGGAATGCCAGGCCTCCACCGTGGTTCGGATTCCACGTTAAACTGTAGGTCCTCCATTTCATCTCACAATCATTACACATTAGCGTAAGTGCGTATAACCCGAACGGGTAGTAAGACGCGGTGCTAATAATAATAATAATAATATAGGTATTGATAGTATCAATCAAACGTGACAGCTGCAGATAAAATGACTTGATGTACGAATATATTAAATTGGTATATTAACTTTAGTAACTAACTTCTACTGTTCTAGCTACCAAAATCAAACTTTATACTATATATATATATATATATATATAATACTTCTACTGTTCTAGCTACCAAAATCATACTTTATATTATATATATATAATGTATATAATATAAACATAATATAAATATAATATAACTGAGTTAAGGTGTCAGACTTGCCCAGTGTCGAAATAAATCAGGGCTTGATTTCCAGCCAGCTGTATAGAGAGTGGTATTTCCTTCACTCAAATGCGGTTACATTTCCTCTATATTATATCGTCTTCATCCCTTACCTTCTAGCGTGACTAAAATATGCATAGTCCTAAGGGTAGAAGGACGCGCTGAAAAAACATAAGTATAGAATATATTTAAGCAAACATGTTTGTATAGGCTGTGACCCGCAACACACCCCGAGTTTGTAAATATGACCCTTCGGCTGGGTTTAGTTAGATACCACTGGGCTGGGTTTTATCTTAGTGGTTTATGTTTAATTCGTGTCACTCTTGGTTTTTAATTAACTTTATGTGCTTTGGCGTAAATAACATGGCATTTTAATTCAGTCTTTTATGGGGAGTATTTATCACCGCCAACTCTAACTTTAGGTTGAATAAATAATTTTTCCCATTTTTAAATTGTAAGTAGTGTCATTTAATTTGTTTCGAAATAAATGTAATAGTTCAAAATTTTTAAGAAACAAGAAACAGCTTTTAGGTTAGTTAATAGTTATTTTAATAACTTTAACAAAGGAGAGGAAGAGTAATAACTTCGTATTTATTATTAATTAATAATAGTTATCTATCTGGGGACGTGTGATTCGTGAACGACTCGTTACAACTATTAGATATGATTTGTAAGCATAAATTATACTTAGATATAGCCGATACCAAATCACAAAATTTTAAATCATTAATGTACTTGTAAACTAAAATCAATAGTTTGAAAGTGAACTGTTCATTAATTCAGTTAATTGAATCACCTTGAATTGATATATCATTTTATAAAAACTAATAGATTTTAATATTTATAAATAAAATTCAATTTTTAGTGAAATTAGGCTGTACAAATTGTATTAACTAATTAATTAAAATTTAACTTTAAGCTTGATGGGGCAGCGCCTATTCAAGGTCACTCCCCCGCTATAAAAATATCTTATCTAATTACAGATGCCCCCTGTAATTCATAGAAAAAGTACCTGGTAAAGAGAATAACTTGAAGATTTAAAAATAAATTAAGTCAGTGATAACTACAGGCTATAATCTCATTAAATACATTGACAATATTTATTGAATTATATTTTGATAATTTATAGAATAATAATATATAGCCAAACAATAAATTTATGTTTATTTGGTTACATATGTCTAAACTTTTACAATAAACTATATTTTAAAGCAACAAATAGTATTTTAACAGCGATACAACGTGCTGCTATCTATACGCATCTGTTAAAACTAGTGGAAGTGATGGTTGCGCTAGTAATAATTTTCTTCGCCAGAATAGTCAGTTTAACTCCCATCATTTATTTATATCATTAGTATTCTCTCAATCTGTCAGTAGCGTGTCTGCCTACTGAGCTAAGGGTCCCAAGTTCGATTCCCGGCATGGCCTAAAAATGTATCATTGGTGAAATGTGGGTTTAACCTTTTACATCGATAAATTAACGGCCGGGGACTGAATGCTGTGACTTGCGCCTGTCTTAGTCTTAAGTTAGATTATAAGGCATATGAAGCTACGACAGGACTAGCAAGCCGGTAGTGGAAAATATATGGCTCGAATAAAAAACTAACACGGGTCACAGGTAAAATAGTAGTCTCTATCGTTTCAAACATTTAACGTTTTTCTCCTGTATTTTATTTAGTAAAACCACCAACAAAATGACCATGACCAGTCCTGTTAGTCATTGGCGTGTGCAGCGTGTGTGCCGTGGGTGCCAAGACACCCCCACTACTCACCCAAAAAAGAGGAAAAGTTGGAGAGACATATAAAAACGAAGTACCCATTTTTTTTAGAACCCGCGTCGATGGTTATTCCAAGGGTTAATGTATAGGTCTAAGATCCTGATCCTAAGGCAGCCGACGAATGACATTGTAATTTATAATTATTGTTTTTTTAAAGAATAATTTTGAAAAATAAAACATGGATTCTTTCTTGTTTTTAATTTCTTGCGATTACTAACAAAATTTGGAGGAGAGGAGGAGGGAGGGGATCCCACAGCCCTCGTCTCCCAGTTGGCACCCTCAGTCACATCCTGAGCACGTTTATGCTGCTACTGCTTTACTTACATAGAAAGATCGGGCTTCGCAATTTTAAACGTGTAGAAAGCCAGTGAGGCTATGCCGTCCGTACATCTAAAGAATCTCTAAGTAAGAGAATTAAAAAGTTAGGTAAGACATTCAACTTTGGACTTAGCTTTTAGGACATCACCTGTAAAGTGATATAGCATAAAATTTAAAATAAAACTAATGTGCTTAAGCTCTAAAATTGAAATCGTTGTAATGATACAATTTTATATTACTTAATAGAGTTTTGCAATTTTTACTAAGTTAAAAGAAGTTAGATTTTATTAATAATTTAGAAAAATCCGTTTAGCCATTAAGAGGGAACACATTTTATTATTATTATTATTATTATTATTATTATTATTATTATTATTATTATTGACAAAAAGTCTATTTCTCTTAACATTTCTATGATGAGCTTTGGAAATAAATAAATATGCGTCAAGAGAGCAGTATAGTAAAAGTGATCAAATTTAAAGAATTATTGGTAATTTAGAAAATTTTTAGCGTCTTACTATCCATCAGGGATCTCCTCATATATTTATATTAGTTGTGTATGGATGTGGAAGCTAGAGAATAGATAAATTGTACCCACATTTGCGTTAAAAGTGATAAAGGGGAAAAACAAGATTTGAATTTAGCCCTTCTGTCGATTATAAACCATACAAGATGAAACTGACGCCTTTATCAGTGTGCCCGCAACTGTGGGTCCAGAAAATTTGATGAATATACTAAACACAGTTTTAAAAATCCTTTCGTAGTTTTTTGACACCACGCCTTACTACACGTTTGGGTTGTTCGTATATTAACTAATTACGATAGTGTGTTAAAGATAGGGAAGGTTGAATTCAGAAGAATTATGCCCTCATTTTCATGGAGGGGGAGTGGAAAACCAATTAGGAAAAAGAATCCTCAGTAGGTCCTACACCCAACCGGGTTTCGAGCCCCGTTCTTACCGATCATGGTAGTCTGATCTATTGCAAGAGTGACGTCTTGGACCAGGGATGGCAAACCTATAGTACTCGTGCCACTGAGTGGCACGCCGACATGATGAAAATAAACACATAATAATACTTTATTCAACGTGGTCAAGTCTCGACATCACTGCCTTAGACTATTCAACCACCGAGACGAGTGCCTTCATAGTTAATAAATGCTTGGTAAATTTTAATATCAAAGGGATAAACTTGAGCACTTAACAACTCAATACCCGCCTCGGTGGCTAACGCGCCAGTCGTGTTGAGCTCGACCGCCGAGGACGGGGAGATCGCGGTTCGAATCTCGGTCGGGTGAACTGAGGTTTTTTTCCTAAATGGTTTTCCACTCTCCCTCCACGCAAATGCGGGTTCACTTCCTCTAAATTCAACCCTCCCAATTCCTAATCCATTAGCGTAATTAGTACTTAAGCGTATAACCCGAACGGGTAGTAAGACGCGGTGCTAAATAAAAACAACTCATTTTTACTTGACACATTTGATATAGAAGTGTTATGATTATTAAAAAACTCGAGCTCGATATTTTATGAAGGTTGACGTTTCATGACCCTCTGAAACAGAAAAAGTTGTTTTCACGATGCCATCTGTCTGTCTGTTTGTCTGTCTGTATCTCGACCTAGAGCCCAAATAAATTTTTACAATCGAAACTTTGTATCTAGAGTTTTCATACGGTTTCCCCCGTGTAATTTTTGGAATTATATATTATCTATCCCTAAAATTAAGGCTAATTTACTGAAGGGCAAAAAGAGAAAAAGAATATTAAGATCTCGAAATAATCTATAGCAATTTTGGATAAATTTTGCATCCAGGAACTATTGTTTAGCATTACAAACAAAATGATAATTCTCAATTACCCATGAAAATGTCTTTGAGAGTAAATAATGTTTGACAATAATTAAAATTAAATAAACAAATATATAATAAAATGAATGAACCAGATTAATAAAGATATATTAAAACCCAGAACGATTTACAATTAAAATCATAACCACAAATTTGTCGTCAATATTATAAATGTAAATTGTCAAAACTTGATTAAATTCTTTATAAAGCTTTAAAAGTTATAAAGAAAAATCGAAACCATTAGCCTTTAAAAAGTTTATAAAAATTTGGATAGTAAATAAATGAAATATCATTGTCAGTTATTTTTTCCATCGTACCTACATATACACTTCATCGGTAGGAGATCTTTCGGAAATTCATACCATCATAGGCCTGGCAAAATGGTTTGTTGTGACAACTTGTATGTTGAGTTTTATAATTCGGATGAGTCACAACACACAAACTGTGTTTTATAATTCGGTAGTCACAGCACTCAATTTTTTAAGGCTGATGATGGCATAAATTGCCAAAAGATCTCCTACCAATGAAATGTATATGAAGGTACGGTGGATAAAATAACTGACAATGATATTTTGTTTATCTATTTTTCAAATTTCTATAAACTTATTAAAGGCCTATGGTTTCGATTTTTCTTCATAACTTTTTAAACTTTATACACATTTTAATCAAGCTTTGACAATTTTCTTTTATAATATTGACAACTTTGTGTTTATGATTTTAATTGTGAATCGTTTTTGGTTTTAATATATATTTATTAATTGGGTCCATTCATTTTATTATACATTCGTGCTTTTAATTGTAATTATTGTCAAACATCATTTGCTGAACAATGCCTCAAGACAGTTACCAAAATGTTTTCTATAACTTTGAGAGTACTTTACATAAACAGAAATGTGCGAGTTTGATCATAATAATTATATCCGCAACTATTCGAGAAACAAAACAACCTATCATTGTAAAGTTGTATTACCATTAAAAATAAAAAATCTTTTATTCTAAATATATATTTTTATAAAACCAATAGTTTCTAGCTATAAGATGTTTTTCATAGAGTTATTTGAAAATAAACTTAATTGTTATTCTCTTTGGTGGACAGAGATGTTCCTATTTTCTCAATGTTTTTCTACACGTGTATATTATTTTATTTTTGCTCTTTGATGGAATGTTATGTTTTTTATTTACATTGTGTTTCTGCATCAATGCATATTATTTCGTTATGAATTTTTTGTAAAGTTAAATGTATCTATTTTAAGATAAAAGAGAGAGGATGTATGTGTACCATTTATTTTAAATATGTACTGCTTTTTTTTTGCAGTGCGATTAAATTCATTGCATTAATGAATTGTGAACAATTCTTTCTCATTTGAATATTTTTTTGATACTAGTGGATTTAAATTATTTATACTACATTTAATATACAAAAGGAAATCTTAGTTTTTGGATAGTTTGGACCACCTTGGCCCGCACATGATCTAAGATTACCGTCAGTAAAAATTAACATAAATAAACAATGTTGTCTTAAAAGTGAACAATGTGTCTTCAGCCTAATCCGATTAATGATATTATATTCTGGCAATGGTCATAAATTCCTCTAGCTTGGTTTTCCACATTCTCTACGGACGTCAGTAATATGAGCATTCGGTGGCCTTCGCAAGGCTCATATTAGGTAGCCATGGCCTTATAAAGACTTTACATCCGCCATTATAAACACAGGAAAGGTGTTCGCCTAAGTTTATGAAACGACACCGATTAAGATGTCGTCTTCTGGTCTCACCTCCATCACTTTTTACACTAAATCATTTCTCTATCTTTGTTATACAAGGTATAAACAACTTTCCAATCCCCAATTAAGATTCTTCTACAAACAATCGCAGTCGCTTGTCTGATAAGCTTCCATACAAATGTTTGTGTATGTTACATCCCATTCGTGAATTTGCCCACTTCATGATTTGGGAAAATTTCTGCCGATTTCGTGAACTCACCTCTCCTTTTGATTATTTCATTTGCTGAGCAAAAATATGGTCTATTCCATTAATTGTGCAGTGTTTGTTTTGCCCAGTTCATGAAATGGCTATTTCATGAATTGGGAAGCTCCAATAGTTACCCAATTCAAGAACTGGATGAGTTTTTGCTCTTTCCGTGAAATAGACAGTCAAAAAATAGGTTTGGGCTTTAAGTTAGGCTAACTTTTAATCGTATTAAAACAGAAGATTAGGTTAAGTTAATTTGGTTTAGTTTAGTATAATATATTTAAACAGGGCCTCTGAGAGGAATTCGGTGTACAAAGTATTTTTCGGGCTCCCTTTCATTTTCCATTAATCCTGTCTAAAAAATTAATTGATTAATTAATACTCTCTGAAATAAAATAAAAGAAATAAAGCAAAAAAAAAAGATATTTAATTTATGCTTTTATATCTAAAAAAAGAAATAAAAACAGTAAAACAAAAAATATCCTACCTCTACTAATAATTTAGTAATAGTACTCGTAGTGTAAATGTGAATGCTTAATCTTCAATTTATGCAAATATTTTCTGAGATCACAGAAAATTCTCAGGCACCTTTTAGACCCCTGGGGTGGGTACGATGTACCCCCTGCACCCGCCTCTCTTGAGGCCTGTCTTTAAACTAATTTCAGTTAAGCTTGTAGTTGATAATGAATCAAATAGCCAAAGCTATTAAATATGCTTTTAATGAGGATTTACTCCAGATAGATATTGTAGTTGATAGTACAATAAATTCCAGGTAGGGAAATTGCCAAGCGAAGAAGCTAGTACATGAAATGAGTAGAAATTTGTCCAAGTAATGAAATGATCAGGTCCACGAATCAGGTGTATAGGTATGTATTTATTTATTTGAGGTATTTAACGTGCACTTTCTAAACCAACTGATTATATCTGGTCAGGAAAATTTCTATTAAGTGAGAGTGAAAGGCCTACCAATTTTTCCTGGAAACGTATTTTCACACAGCTACCAGGGTTCTATTACATGTCACAAACGACATAAGACCAGCGGATCTACTTTCCCTCCGAACTATGCTGTGCTACGGATTTTTATAGTTCAAGAAAACTCCGTCGAACATGATTGGATTTGAACCCCCGAACATTAGGTTCTGAGGTGAGTATTTCCAAGTTAAAGCCATATATATTTTGTTCATAGAATTTCGGAGGGGGTTTGAACCCCCAAAACCCTCCCCTGGCTACGGCCTTGAGTATTTCACCCCAAGACCACCAACGGTCGACACGAATGGGGTGTAACTTATGCGCAATAGACAACGACCAACACTGGTGGTCGCAAGTTCTATGGCAGTGGTTTTCAACCTGTGATACGCTGTGCATTTATTAGGGGTAGTTGAATCAGTCCATGCAGGTAAGAATAAATCAATTTATGTAACTTTACAGGAGAAAAATTTGTAGTCTACATCTATAATATTGCTTCTTCAGCATTTGTTTGGCTTGCTTCATATATTTATTAGAGGTTTTGTATTGGAGTGATTTATCTAGTAGGTAGTAGGAGAATTATCTTATTTAAAAGTTCTTTGATTCAATTTTTTTGTTGTTTCTTTCTACAGCAACATAACTATACCCTGATTTTGGTTGGAAGAACAGTAGAGAAAATTCAAACATATTTATTTGTGGACAACAGTGATAACATTTTACTATATTATTTGGGTTATTTTATAGGTATTGATAAAATCTATCAAAAATGACAGCTACAGATAACAAGACTTGATGCATGGATATATTAAAATTGTTTTAGTAACTTTAGTAACTAACTTTTACTGTTCTTCCTACAAAAATCATACTTTAAATAGTAGCTTAAGAAAAAAGTGCATACTTGGAAGAAACTATCAGAATCCTATATATTATTTCTGCTGTTGACATCCCTTTTTCTCAACCAATACAAAGTCCACAGCGATGAATAAGGTATCAGTGGAGAGGATTTTTTACCGACTTCTGACATAGTATACTCAGTTTACGTTAAAACACATTGTTTGTTTAGAATTTAAGTTAAAAGAAAAATCTAACCATATTTTTATATCAATTACCGAAATAAACTCTCTTTGCTATTTTGTGTATACACTTCGCTGAGTATTTAAGTTCAACAACCCAACAAAAGACTAAATATTTTTT
>CABFWB010000457.1:0-133585 GCA_902151455.1 Timema bartmani | reverse complement strand
GGGAATTAGTGAATTTCCCAACTCTTGACGTTTTGAAATTTAAAAAAAAAATCCCAAATTACCAGGTAACAAGGGCAACGTTGAGAATATTGGGGGCAGGAAGGATCTGAGGCTAAAGAATACCCCTCAGGTGATAGGGGGCCATGGATTTAGGCAACTGTATTACTTAATTTATTTGTTTATGATGGGGTTTTAAAGTTAAAAGTGTTATTTGTTTCGACATTCACCATCATTGCGTGTAGAAAAACTAATACCAGGCTTTATTAAGTGATCAACTTAATACGTTACCTAACCTTTTCAAGGCTACTATTGTATAGTAGTAGTAGTAGTAGTAGTAGTAGTAGCCTTAAACTAATAGGTAGTGACAATGGCGTTACTAACCTACTTGATTAACTAAGCATTATATACAATCTACTATAGAAGTTATCTCCTTTCAATGTTTGATGACTTATGAATTTGGAAAATTTTGAAGAGTAGTGATAGACAGCTTGAGATTTTAAAATTGTCTGTACAAGTCTGTGGTCAATAACTTTCATAATCGAAAGTACTGTGGTATAGAGTAATCCTAGAATTTTCCAAGCCAAGATCTTGACTCTCAACAAAATTCCCAACTTTCAAGATTTTTCCCAAATTGGGGGAGGGGGGACACACCATCGTAACCCCCTCTCAGCGCGACGCACCTGAATAACCATACTTGTATAGTTCATGCTGTTGTTGTACGGCAGGATTTTCGATAAGATATGTTGGGTTTCACCCTTTTCTTCTTTAAAAAAAAAAAGCCCCCCGNCCCCCGTTGAGAATGATGGAAGTGAAGAAAACATCGCGAGCAGCATGCGCCCCACCACCTCAGATTGATCAACACCATGGTGGACCATAGTCATTCCACATTTACTTTTCTTTTTTTCAAGCCTTTGTGACAGGTAGGCTGTTGGCACAAAACACTTCGTTTTCAAAAAAATATCTCAACCAAACCAAAACCGTAGTTTACACAATGAGAGTTATTACCGCACCATTTTATTGTGAATGCGACCTATTCACAAGAAGCAAGTTACTAAGTTACTAATGTACAATTCATCACCCTGTGTTCCTATTGAGAAACACCTTAAGCTCTGTGGGAACAAAACTAAATAACACGTGCATCTCCGTTTTACTGTTGTGGAATGGAGCACGTGTTTAAGTTCCATATTTTTGCAGTTTTTACAGCAAAAACTTTTTAGGTCAAAATAAATAAAATATTTATTCATTTGATACGTTTAGTTTAATTTTCCACCCAAAGTAATCTCAACAGCTATTGATGTCATGGACATCGCAGAATTTGAACGAGAATGCCATTATTCTCTCAACAAATATTTCAAAACTATTTACCAAAGAATAATAAGAAAATTATAATAAACCCATCAAATGAAGCAATATTTCATATATTTTAACCAAAACATTTTTTTGTTATAAAAACTGTGAAAATGTTGAGCTTATCTTAAGTTACAGATTAATGCTGAAACATGTCGCCATATATTGTTTTGCCGCTACGAGCCCTGACAAGGTTTATTGAAAAGGTTTTCTTAAACGCAAATGTGGGTCTATTTCCTTTAAATTCTACCTCTCTCATCCCTACCCTGTTGGTGTAAATATACGTAAAGCCCGATCGGATAGTGAAAAGTAAAGCACTGGAAACTTTTTCGTGCCTAACGTCTTACTACTCGTCTGGTAATCAGCGTATTTACACTAATAGGATAGTTAAGAGGTTGGAAGAATTTATAAGAAGACATGTTCTCGAATTCGTTCGGAGGGAGAGTGGGAAACTATTTAGGAAGACAAAACCATTCCAACGCCTTTTTCCAAAGTTCCCAAAAGATCGGGTTGAGCCCAAGAAATGGGCGGTCTAGTCTAAGGGGTACAATAAAGGTCGTTTGAGGGAATATGTGCCCTCATTAGCATGGGCAGATAATTGAAAAGCCACACATATAGATAGTGCATCGTAACATTTCAACGATGGACAGGATACACAAAAACAAGTAAAAAAATTATTATAAACTTGTTTCCCATTTGATCTTGTTTCCGAGTAATAGTCATGTTTGTACCTACTCCATTAACGAGGAAGTACTCAAAATGGTCACCTTTGGCCTGACTGCAAGCATTGCAAAGCAATGTAGTTAAATACAGAGTTCCCTATGTCATAAAAAGTGGTTGAGGGCTCTACAAAATGTCTTTGTTTTAAAATTAAAACACAATTTACAAAACGTTTAAATTTATGCTGGTCTTCATTGCAAACCGTGGGATTTGAATGAGCAGGAGAGTTGATTTAGGCGCTTTCTCGCCTAGGTACGACTCGTTTTATTAATATTCCGTGAGAGGCAAGGTCTAAATTTGCATCTCGCCTTGTATTTATTTGCATCTTCCTGTTCAATTATTTTTAAAATGGACTGTTTAAATTAAAATATTCCTTTGTATAATAAATAGGGCCTCACCCAAAGATTAATCTTCGTTCTCCATCTAGTTGAAGCTGTTCTACAAATTTCTCTCGTATACCGGTGGGCATGGGTACACATTTGTTAGTTTTATCTTGTCTGGTTTACCGGTGATGGGGAGGTTGGAGTTCGAATCCAGGTAAGATTAGCAAATAATTTTTTTCCTAACTGGTTTCCCACTCTTTCTCCGCGAAAATAGGGTTTATTGACTCTAAATCCCATCTTCCTGGTTCGTCATTGTAAACATGTTGACAACCCGGACGGGTAAAGTTTGATTAACTAATAAACAATTTTTAAAGAAGCTCAAATTTGGCATAGATATACCTGCCTAAGGAAATATTAGGGTGTCCATCTCAGGCGTATTATCTTTATTCCTACATTATGTTCATTGTGAGTTTGACGCCTTAAACCACATGACGAGCTATGTTTATAGTTCTAAAACCAGAAAATATGGTAATGGAAAGCTTAGCATGTGCACTTAGGGAAGCTTGAGAATTTCCACATAGGTATTTTTTAAATTTTTAACTTCTTCTTCTTCTTCTTCTTCTTGCCTTACACCTTAGATTGCGTGTTAAATGCCACGGGTACTTTAAAGAAAGAAAAATATAAAGCTGAAACTTTGAATAGGCTTGCGTACGTAAAGAAATCTTAAGATGAACTCCCTTCTTGCAAATTATTTTCTATTATATATAAAGTCAACATTGAAGAAACCCACCCCGGTGGCCACGTGATTTGACGTGACGAGGTTCGATTCTCAGTCGGATGTAACTTACTGAGAGTTTTTTTTCCAAAATATTTTACACTCTCTCTTCAAGCAAATGTGGGTGCACTTCCTCTAAATATAGCCTTCCCAATCATAAAACCACTAACGTAATTAGTACATAGCGTATAATCCGAACGGATAGTAAAATGCAGTGCTAAAAAAGAAAAGAAAAAATAAGCATCTTAGTTCGACATTTTAGCTCAGTCAGTAGCACGTCTGTCTATTGATCTGTGAGTCCTAGGTTTAATTCCTGGTATGGCCGTAAAATTTATCATTAATGAATTGTTGGTTACCCCTTTCACAGTGATAAATTAACGGCCGGGGCTGGTTGTTGTCTTTGTTATAGATTTAAGTCAGTTTATAAGTCTTGTTCTGATATAATCAGTCGGTTCAACAAGTGTACATTAAACACCTCAAATAGCCTACATGGGGGCAAAAAGAAGCGTGGCAACAGTCACTATACAGAACTACTTCCGGCGTGTTGACTTAGCTACTGGATGTGTACTGTAAGTTTCTAGGAAGAGGAAGATGTGTTTCTTAAATAATTGCTACAATGTGACACTTATAATTCATTTGAAATTAAAGAATATATCATTATGGAGTATAAAGTTATGAAGAATTAAATATAATCGGAAGAAGTCATCAGGGAAGTTTTGAAAGATTGTTCCATCACGGAAACAAAAGATGGTGAAGTTGACTAAGAATAAAGTACGAAAAGAACAGGTGATAAAGAAGGATCTAAAAAAAGATTGATTAAAACAACAATCACAGCATAATATAACCAAATATTTAGACGTTAATTAATAGATTTCAATAAAAGTGATTCTGTTTGTGATATTTATGTTTTGTTTGGCAGTCACCCACTACCCCTCTCACTTAAGGTTAAGGGGAAACAGATTTTGATTTAATTGGATTTCGGGAATTGTGACCCAAATATCTGTGTCTGTAATTGGTTCATTATAAGCGGAATTGACTGTATATTTATATATTGACACCTTGATCACCAGTGAATAAGTACGGTGCACCGCACATACTTTCTCCCGCTTTTATCTTAAAATATATATTTACTCATTTACTAAAAACTCGTAAGATTTGTGAAAGAAATAATAGGCTTATACATTGTTGTAGAAACACTACACAAAAGATAATAAAACTGTTACTTATTTACTATATGACATTAGGAACTAGGAACATTGTTAGAGAAAAATTGAGAAAAGAGCTTAAGAATCAAATCCATTTTCAAAGACTTGAAATAAAAATTATATATATATTTGATTATAGCTTAGAAATTATTGGTTTTATAAGAATATATTTTAGATAAAAGATTTTGATCATTAATAGTACTACAACTTTACAATGATAAGTTATTTCGTATCTCAAATAATTGTGGAGAAATGATGAAAATTGGAAATTTCCTCTATGTAAATTACTTTCAACAACATTTTCATGAGAAAATGAGAGTTTTTTTACTATGATAAATAATGTCTAGATATAAAATTTAATCAAAATCGTCAGAGCGGATGTTGAGAAACTCGTTTTTATTCTCTGTTTGCCCATTTGTAAACTACCCTTAATTTTAGGGATTGATATCCAATTCCTAAAACCCCTCAGGGGGACATTAATAAAACCCCAAATAACAAGTTTTAGCCCAATTGGTAGAATAGTTTAGGCTCTAGCCCGAGGTACAGACAGACAGACAGACAGACAGACGGCATTGCGAAAACCACTTTGGTTTCATGGAGTCATGAAACGCCAACATTTATCAAAATTTTGAGTCTGATTTTTTTGAAGATCACAAGACTTTCTTTCCAAGGTGTCGAGAAAAAGTAAAAATATAAAGGTGACACTTTTCAAATAACTCGTGCTTAGTTTGTTTTTTTGCGTCTGACTACCCGTTTGGGTTATACGCTTAAGTACTAATTACCCTAATGGATTATGAATTGGGGAGGTTGAATGTAGAGGAAGTGAACTCACATTTGCGTGGAGGGAGAGTGGAAACCATTTAGGAAAAACCACCCTCAGTTCACCTGACCGAGATTCAAACCTCGATCTCCCCGTCCTCGGTGGTCTAGTTCAACACGACTGGCGCGTTAACTAACTACGCCACCGAGGTGGGTTCGTGCTTAGTGAAACCCCAGGATGTGCAAACCAAACGTATTTTTAGACTCAACTATGTCGAGCCTAATGACCATTTGACTACCTCGGGGGTGGCTACAAATCCAATAAATATAGAAAGCGGAAACATAAGGCACTAATGGATTTTGGTTAGACTTGGTCCAAATATAAGATTTAATGAGGCCTTATCTTTTTACGACTTTAATTTGCTTGTATTTTTTGGCTTTTCACGTTGTATCACCGGGAATAAATGTACTTACCACAGTTTGGGAACCACTGTTATATAGCGTCCATGGCAGGAGAGGGGTAAGGGGGTATTTGACAGCTAACAGAAGGTTCTTTATTGCAAGTATTGACTGAAAGTTATTAATGTGAACTTATTCGGAAATAACTATTATTGACTTACTAATACTATTATCAATAAAAAGTGCTATTAAACGAGTCGATAATACTGTCCTAAGAATTACTATGTAATTGGCGTTTTCGTAACTTATTGAAAGACCAGACTATATTAATAAAACTACATATTATGATTTTTAATTTGTGGTTGTGGAAACAAACAATATTATAATACATGAAATAATATACAATAGAGAGGGATAGAAAGACATACAAAATTTTAGTTTCAAAATAAAACGTTTTTTATTTTGTAAAGAGCGCATGAACACGACTAACAAAACTGTTTGTATGACGTCATCAACTGCCCTTGTTTGGCTGGTTTGCCATCTCAATTTCAGAAGAGCACGCCACATTTTAGAGCCTCTCGTTTTAAAAGTATTTTTTAAGTGAGCCACAGACGCCATTTCCACAAAAAAAAAAAAAAGAAATATCCAAATGGTTAATTTCATACGTCCGTGTTTCAATAATGTAAAAACTTTTAATAATTAAAACCCGATTGTTTGTTTGTGTGAATATTCTGACTGCCAAAAATAACAACAAATCAACATAAGGTCCTTTAAATCATATGGTTTAGCGAATGGATGTATGGTAACTTTTCCTGTCAGATTCCACCTCTCATCGTTCTGTGGATGCCCTAGGAGCAGCTCTAGTCTTTATCACTGAACCTTGCGTTCTCTCCCGATAAATATGCAACATGCTTTTTTTTTAATTTGCTCTCTAACAGGCAGGCTAGGGGAATGTTGAATTAATTTTAGCGTCTCATTTGATAAAAAATTCTATTAAAAACCCTTAAGGAAGTTGTGACGTCACGGCCGGTAAAGATAGGATTTCCCATGTTAATGAATTTACGTTTTACACAGCGAGTTTTAAAGCTATAACGTTGTAATGAAAACCATACATTCCTAAATAATTCTAAAAATAGTCCTACAGTGTCACAAAATTATTATTTTTATCTTCAAGTAGTTTTTTATAAAGGTATTTTTTTTAATCCTCTACAGCTTAGGCTATTCCTCTTGGTCACGAAAATGGCCTGTAAGAATCTTCCTGTCAGGATGTATGTACCTGTACATTAAAAAAAAGTCTGTGGATTCATATGTCTTTCTAGAATAGGAAACAAAAAAGGTAAAATTAAAAAGCAAGTCAATGTTTTCAAAGTGCAAATGTTAAGGTGGGGTGCTAGTGAGCGTGAGTTTAGGGAAGTATTTTTACAGTTTTTATAGCATAAACATTTTTTGGCCAAAATAGATCAAATATTTCTTCTATAGAAACATAGAGTTTAGTTTTCCGTACATGCTAATATCAACAGTTCTTTAATACCCTGTCAAGGCTGTCCTAGAATTTAGTGACAACTTTTTCTCTGCATTTAAAAAGTTTGTCACCAAATGCCGCTATGCTCCTGACAGATATTCAAGAACTGTTGAGATTAGCACGTGCAGAAAACATAACTCTATGTTTCTATAGAAGAAATATTTTATCTATTTTGGCCAAAAAATGTTTATGCTATAAAAACTGCAAAATTAATGCACTAAACTGGCGCTCACTAGCACCCCACCTTAAAGTGACTGTAAACTCGTCAGAGGAAAAGGGAAAGGGTTATCAGCACATAGATAAGAGCCCTCTCAGGGTGATCTACTCGTTTTCCTCCCTCTCTTTCTATTTCGTACATTAGTATCTAAGTGTATTAGTGCTTAGACTGCTTAAGTGCGTCAAGTTAAGATGTAACCTGCTTCGCAAAATGGTTACGATACATTATCTCCAAGTAGACAACGTCGTTCAGACAACAAACGCACCACAACTTTGAGTTTCAAATAAAAGCGTGACAGAACATATCGTGGAATGAGCATGTTGAATAGTTTGGTATCTGCCTGATTAACAAGTCTCCCCACGTGCTCACGGTCGGGTTATTCCGCGCGTGTTAATATTTATAAGACCTGTATTGACCTTGGCGAGTAGAAGACGATCATTATCATATTTCACGCATGAGTTTATTATAGAGACGTCGCGGGAACAACAAATAGCTGAGCCAAGTACACTTGAATATATATTTTATAAATATATTAATGTATATAGTCCAGCATTCATAGGGAGGACCTTATTTGACAGCAAGAAAAGTTACTATTTCCACTTATTCATGCATAGGTCATTTAATCTGCAGCTATTACTTTTGATAGATATCAACGCCTAGTTTAAAATAACACTATTAATAAAGTAACATATGATCAAATATTGCCTTAAAAAATGTGTTTGTATTTTATAAAATACCCTTTCTGTGAATTTTGGACTGTAGAATGATTCTGGTAAGAAAGAAGCTTTAAAAAATTACAAAATATAATTTTGTGCGGTTAACATTGATATTATTATAACAATATTATATACATCATAATATTATATATCAAAAATTATATGACTTGACGTAGGGATATATTAAAATTGCTGTAGTCAATTTTGTAACTGTCTGAAAAAATTCTTTCCATCATAATCTAACTGTATGGTGTTCAGTAAAGAAAGACACACAGCCCACTAAGTATTATTATTATTATTATTATTATTATTATTATTATTATTATTAGCACCACGTCTTACTACCTGTTCGGGTTATACGCACTAACGCTAATGTGTAATGATAGGGTGATTGTGAGATGAAATGGAGGACCTAAAGTTTAACGTGGAATCCGAACCACGGGGGAGGCTGACCGGGTGTACTAAGAGATATTTTTCCCTTTATTGTTATCTTACTTCTCCACCCAAGTGCGAGTATACTCTCTCTAAATTTTACCCTCCTCATATTCATTAATGTAAATAAGCGGATATTTTAGAATGACATAAAGACGCGTAACACCTAGAAATGTAAAAAAAGCTCGTTGATCACCGTGTCGTACTACCTGTACAGGTTATACGCATATATGATGACTAATCTAATGGGGTAGGGATGAGAAAGGAAGCATTTGAGGTAATCTACCCGAATGTTCGTGGAAGTTGATTGGAAAACCATTTCAATAGACCCGACCAGGATTCGAACCCCGATTTACCCGTCATCAGTAAGCCTGCCTAACACGAGAGTGACGCCTTAGCTCATTTGGCTACTGAAAAGGGTATCGGTACGTATTACTCTCCGCCATCTCTGCCCAAACACCTGTGAGGAAATGTGGATTAAATCCAGGAGCGGTTTAAGATTCTTGATTATTAACAAGGATATTAGATACAACCAGAAATTGTATTGATTGCACTGTTCTGCTTTATTTCTTCGACAACAGTAAAGATCAAGATTAGATTAATAATTTTATTATTTTAAAATAATTAATTTTCGATTTTCTTGTATATTTCAAAAAATGGTTAAACTGTTTCACTAGTCTCAATTATTCCACTGTGTCCTGTTCTGTTGTCACGAGTATCATCGAAAGTGGAACAAAGAACGATGGAAGACCCCGTCTCACTCTAACTATCTTAAGCCTGCTACACACAAAACTGTTTTTTGTATAAAAAAAACTGTACAAGAATTTGTAACCAAATACGGCGTTGTATGAACACCAAAGATTGTACTAGATCTGCTTTGCGCAACTTATTATATAAAATTTCAGGGAATAGAACACATTTGGTATCAGCCATTTTTACTGTACCACCCGCCTCGGTGGCGTAGGTGGCTGACGCGCTAGTCGTGTTAAGCTCGACCGCCGAGGACGGGGAGATCGAGGTTCGAATCTCGGTCGGGTGAACTGGGGGTGGTTTTTCCTAAATGGTTTTCCACTCTCCCTCCACGCAAATGCGGGTTCACTTCCTCTTAATTCAACCCTCCAAATTCCTAATCCATTAGCGTAATTAGTACTTAAGCGTGTAACCCGAACGGGTAGTAAGACGCGGTGCTAAATATTATTATTATTATTATTATTATTCACTGTACCACTTTTGTATTGTTAATAATTAATAACCTTATCTGCCAGATGTGAACTAATTTAATATAATATGAAAATGTATTTATTACTGACTTACTCTATGACATTACGAACTTAAAAGTTCATTGCCACACTTACAAAAGTAAACCACCTATTCCTATCTTGAGCTAGTTATATCGAGTCCAACTCATTACATTCTAACTCTTTCAGGTCCATTCTATTGTTATCCTTCCATCTAAGTTTGGATCTAGGTCTAGGCATCAAATTATTAATAAAACAGCTACAATTTAATGTTATGTTTGTATTATAATAAATATAAATAATAGTCAATGTATTTATTATTGATTTATTTACAATCTTTTATAATTCCACCAAAAGCAAAGGAACTATCGCATTGCTCCCAAGATGGTACGCAATCGCATATGCCGTATGAACAGTCTTGAGGTAAAACTAGTATCCAATTGATGTGACCAAGATATTGTACAATTTCTTGCGCAACTTTTTGTACAAGAAGTTATGTCGTGTGTACTTGCTTTTGGTAGATGACACAGCTCGAACCAGACAACACATAGCTGTACGATTTTCTCTCTTCTCTTTTAGAAAACACTGGAATTGAGACCAGTTAAATTGTTTTACCATCTTTTAAAAAATATACCAAATATAAAAATACATATTTTAACACTAAAAAAAATCTCTCTGATCCGAATTTATCTATTGTCGAATGAATAATGCAGAAAACAACACTTTGATACTTTTTCTGTTTCGAGCGTTGGCCGACTGAAATAAAGGTCTTGGAGCATCCGTGAACCTAATTTAGACTAGTTTTGCTGGTGACGGGGAGGTCAGGGTTTGAATACCGGGCCGGGTATATTGAGAAGGGTTTTCCAATCTCACTCCACGCAAATGTTGAAATATTTTCTATAAATTATGCCTTTCTCATCCGTATCTTAATATAGTAATTTAAATGCGAATAACTCAAACGGGTTGAGAAGCGGTGTGAAAATAAAAAGGGCGCTCATTGTCTTGACAAAGTGCTACGGTATACGTGATGTAGGAGTGATTATTTATAATAACACCCTAAAAATGTACGTCAAGGTGATGATGACCTTTTATTATGTATTAATTTTCTAACAATTGTAATAGTAGGCCTAACATAAAGCTTTATTTGCATACTATTTTATCTTCTCTTTCTTTTACTATTTATAGCTTCTAATTTAGGTGGTGAGTAGACTATCTTACGTTTTCTGAAAATTGAAAAATGACAACTGGACACGGGAATCGAACCCGGGACCAGGTGTCATTTTTCAATTTTCAGAATATGATATCTAGTGGAGTAATTCCCTACTAATAAGCATAAATAATAGCTCTGGCTATTAATTCTTAATATCTTACGTTTTGACTGATAAGAAACATAATCGGTTTGACATAAGAATATTATCTGACAGTTATATAAGTTAGTTGTATACACTAACGGTGCAGTGGTTCCCAACCTTATTGAGCTGGCGCCCCTTTTAGTAGCTCATAAAATTCCTACGCCGCTCCCCCCTGAGAAAATTATAAAAAATATTTAAAAAGTTTTGTTATCCAGTCTCTTCTTTATTTTATACAAAAAACCAATGTAACACTGGCAGCGTAGTGGTACAGAAAAAAATGGCTGAAAATTAGTGTGATGGTTAGCACTGTTTTGTTTTTATCAATTCTTGAATATTGGGTTTTACAACTAGTAGGCAGTGTTTCAATTCCTCAAGAAAAAATTACCTTACTTTGGAAAAGGGAGGAATGTCTTCATTTCTTAGTTGATTTTCAACGTTATTTCCTAATTGTTCCACGCCCCCAGGTTGGGAACCCTGGTGACTAACCATTATTAAGCCAAGACATGTATTATATAAAAAGGTAGTTCGATATCGCATTAGTGGTTACGTTTTGTAACGCATAACTCTCGTGTTGGGCTGGATATCCGGTGACGGGGAGATCAGGGTTCTAGTCCCGGTTGGGTGTACCAAGGTTTTTCATTAAATGGTTTCCTACTCTCTCGCCACGCAAATTTTGGGGCATCACCTATCAAATTATATCGTCCTCATCTCTTTTAAACTAGTGTAATTATTGTAAGGCCTGTGCATATAGCCAAAACGGATAGTAAAGAAGCAGTAAAAAATAGTTAATTTTATAGAGTTTGTCAATTGTGACAAATATAAAGATAAATGTAGAAATATTTATATTAAAAAAATTACATTTATGAGTTAGGTTTGATTGAAGTATAATTTAGAGGAAATCTACCCGTATTTGTGTGGAGGCAGAGTGGAAATCATTGAGGAAAAAACACAGTGGTGAGCTGTGAACATTTTAACAATGGTCTCGGAGGTGTTTTTATTTTTTTTTTAGTTTATTTTTAATATAGGCCTAAAAAATATTAATCAAGTCCCGAAGGAAAGTATTTTAACATTATTTATTAAAAAAAAGTATTAAAAACTTTAAGGATATTATAATTAAGTCACCTATACACAAGTTTTCAATAGTGTATATCTATGAAATTAAAATACTATTTTAAAGATATTCTGGTTTAGTAATTAGTATAACGGTATGCATGCTATACCAGCCGCATGTAGGAACAAAAAATCACTAGCTTATTATTTTGAACAAAATCATAAAAAATAGGACATAATAATAGTTATCAAAAAATAGAAAACTATGCCTAAAACTGCCATGTTGTTTTTTAGTGAAAATAAATAAATGAAAGTGTTTAAAAATTGGCTTGCAAATTTCAAGAAAATTTAACAATGGATTTACCGAGCCTATGTGAGCCCACTACAGCTCACCACTGGGTCCACTTAGTCAGGATTTGAGCCCTGACCTCCCGTTCGTCAGCAACCAGATGAGGTTGATGATAATTGATAACTCTTTAGCTTGTGGGACCACCGACGTGGGTATATATACTTACTACCCATAAGTGTTATTCGTATAAATATACGGTAGATATTTTTTTTATCGAATGGCATATTTGATCGGGAGGTACTTTGACGTCCAATGGTATAGATGAGATAGGTAGAATATCAAGGGGTGCCCGCATTCACGTAGGTGGAGAGTGGAAAGTCATTTTTTTTAAAATGGGGTGTGGCTGTGTCATGGACACGGCTGTGTGTTGTACGTGAATACGTTTAAACTTAAACGAACATCGTAGCTTCTCCGAGTCAAAAGTTATACTAATTGCAAATCTTGATACGCAGCAAAATAACCTCAAAATGGCGGCGCTTCCCCCTCCACCGCGCGCGATGCGTCACTGTTCTCGCTTATCGTAATGAATTCTTTGATCCTTTAGCTATCCAGTGGTATAATTTAATTTTGGATGTAGAGGAAAGATTCGAAACTACAACACCAAACTGTATCCCCCGATTTTGTTATCATTAGGTTTTTTGGATTGCCCCCGTATGGTAGCAAATTTAAAGACGTATTCACGTCAAAATCCCAGTTCACCCAAAGAGGATTCAGAAAACCTGACTATGTCAGAATGACGCCTTTATCCACCTTTCTACCTGTGCGTATCTTCAAGGTTATTTTTATGACCATCGAACTATTGTGGAATCTTTTTCTTTGACACAAGTCCATATATGTTGGAGACGTCAAACCATTTATGGCACAAGATGGAGTATTAATTATATGGTTGCCATGACTCTATGACTTAAAAACAAATTAATTTGACATTTATCAGTGTTCCTTAATTGGTCTGTCAAGGCGAAACGTAGGAGTGTTACACTCAACTAACATAATATGTAGTAGGATTTATTATTAAGTTGGCATCGATTTAACCAAACACCCGTTTCAGTGGCAGCATGGTCTAACGCGCTACTCTCGTGTTGGACTAGATTGACGATTACAGGAGATCGGGGCTAGAATCTCGATCGGGTGCTTTGAGAGTTTTTTCAAAATAATTTTCCCCTCTTACTCCACACAAATGCGGGTAAACTTCCTCTTAATATATCCTTCTTAATCCCTAAAACAATTAAAGTAATTAGTACACAAGCGTATAACTCAAACGGGTAGTAAGACGCGGTGCTAAAAAATATAATTTGACCAAACAACCTATCCTCGTGATCAAGAGGCTAGGGTGGTCTACAACAGACCCCGAATAATCTGGTTCAGTTCCTGATGGGGCCAAAAAAAAAGTTTTTTGTACGGGCCCATAATATATATTTTTTTAAACAAATATCCACGTCACGATTAGATTAACGTTGGCGTAACGTAAATAAACATAGTGTATGGTCAAGATTAGCGTGACGTAATAACTCGAGCAAAAAACAGCCAATGAATCGGTACTGCTATAAAACAAATTGTTCACTAAAACTAGATTCGTACTTGCAAAATAAACTTTCTGGAGCTACAAAATAAAGTGTAAGAAAAGGCCGTGACTACTTGGTGTTCGGGAGACTCTGACAAACGAACTATAGTGAGTAAGGCGTCTGCATACCATAGACAAACAAATGAAGTACTATTAATATTATTATTATTAGCACCGCGTCTTACTACCCGTTCGGGTTATACGCACTTACGCTAATGTGTGATGGTAGGGTGATTGTGAGATGAAATGGAGGACCTACAGTTTAACGTGGAATCCGAACCACGGTGGAGGCCTGGCATTCCACAGATTCACAAGTTGTGATTAATACACGTCTTGTCAGAGGTGAAGGAAGGGTTTGGCAATCAGATAAATCTGTGCCGGGACCGAGGATTGAACCCCGGACCCTCAGCACAGAAGTCTGACACCTTACCCCTAGACCACCAGGTCACCCAATGAAGTACTAAATAGCCGTGTTGACGTTGTTATCAACATGATTGATTGACAGAGACACTTCACGTAACGTTACGTACCGTTGACAACTCTCACGTTAAGTGATCATCATGTCAAAGTGTAGTTAAGTGCATCTTAATGGCATCTGCTTAAGGTGGGGATGTAGGAGACGCGAGAAAAGGCCAGTGTGTTTGCAGTTTTTGTAGCAAAACTTTTTTGGCCAAAATAAATTAAAAATTGCTTCAGTACAAACACATATTTAAATTTACTACACATGGTGATATCAACAGTTGTTGAATATCTGACAAGAGCATTGCAACACTAGATGACAACCTTTTTAAGTGAAGATAAGAAGTTGTCATTAAATTCCAGGACTTCCTTGACAGATATTCAAGAAATTTTGATATGAAGAAAATTAAACTGTATGTTTGTACTATAGTAATATTTGTTTTATTTTGACAAAAATAAAAGTTTTGTTACAAAAACTGCAAAAATACTCCCCTTTTCTCGCGTCACCTACACTCCCACCTTAAAAACACGAGGAAAAACTTTACTTTATGTTAAGTTACGCTACGTGTATGTTACGTGAACATTAATTGAACGATAAGTTGATCAAGATCCTGGCATGGAACTTATTGAAGTATTTTATAGCTTTTTATAATATCTATAAAAAGTGACAGCTTCAGATCATCTGACTTGACTTTTCTAGTTGTCAGACAAGTGTCTTCCTATGAATATTTGACTGTACATGGGTATTTGTGGCTTGGTTAAGACATCCAAGTATCAGAGGGATTCGAGTGATTCCAAGTCTACTAAAATAATAAAGTTCTGAGTGATAGTAGCTCCAATGCAATGAGTTCTCTAAAATACTTTATAAATAGTATTTGGAAATTAATACATCCAATGTCACGAATATGTCTACTCAGAAACCATTCGGATGAATTTTTTAAATATAGTTTGGATAGTTGTGACTTTATTTATGACCCTTTCTCAAAAAGTAAGAACGTAAAAAGTACTTTTCCGAAGCATAATTTTTAATTTCATTTTAGCACCACATCTTACTACCCGTTCGAGTTATCCACTTAAGTGCTATTTACTCTAATGGATTAGGAACTAAGAAGGTTTAATTTAGAGGAGGTGAACCCGCATTTGCGTGAAGGGAGAGTGGAAAACCATTTAGGGAAAACCAGCCCCCAGTTTACCCGACCGAGATTCGTACCTCGATCTCCCCGTCCTCGGCAGTCTAGCTCAACACGAAAAAAGCGCGTAAGCTAACTACGCTACCGAGGCGGGTTTCCTAAGAGTAGTTAAGCGTTTGACGCACTTAAGATGCAAGAAGTACGATGCGGGGAAGGGTAGAGGAGGGAAGTTGATGTATTTTACGACATCCATGTGAACGGCTTTTATAATGCCTCTTTGATATCTGAGCTATTTAGTTGACCTAGTTACAGACCTTCTTGTACTCTCTTACTGTTGCCAGGCATTCTATGGCGTAATCTAAGCCCGTTTCAACCCTTGATTAAAGCTTGATTCACATTTACACCGAAAATTAATTGAGACCAGAATCTACTATAGTATGATCTTAGTAGGAAGAACAGTAGAAGTTAGTTACTAAAGTTACTAAAACAATTTTAATATATTCATACATAAAGTCATGTTTTCTGCAGCTGTCACTTTTGATAGATATTATTAATACCTATAAAACAACACAAGTAGTATAAAGAAATATTGTCATTGTTGGCCGCAAACAAATATGTTTGAATTTTCTCTACTGTTCTTCCAACCAAAATCAGGGTATAGAGTGGCGCAGCAATTCACACGTTATTTAAGCCCCGTGATTCTTTGCAACACAAACTAGAAACAACTGAATATCGACATATTTTACTTTTACTGGATAAACAGACCTTTTGGATTAACATCAATAAGGTACCCGCTTCGGTGGCCCCATGGTCTTACGCGCTACTCTCGCAGTAGACTAGATTGCTGATGACAGGGAGATTGAGGTTTGAATTTCGGTCGGGTGTACTGAGGGTGGTTTTTCCAAAATGGCTTTCCACGCAAATGTGGGTACACTTTCTATAAATATGACCTCCATAATCCCTTAAATCACAGCGTAATTGGTACATAAGCGTATACCCGAACGGTTAGTAAGTCGTGGAGCTAATAAAAAATAAATATCAAGATGGATATTCTCAAACAATTAAACAAATCAAAACAGAACAAAAACGACACGAGCACTTTCCATTTAACGAGTTATTTTAAATAATTTAACAACTGTAGATGTTTGCAAATAGTCTATAAGTCTAACCCGCTGATAGTCGCGCAGAAAAAGGAAAGCGTAAGGTGGGGATTTAGGAAAAGCGGGAAAAGGTCAATGTTTTTGCAGTTTTGATAGCAACACTTTTCTTTTTGTCTAAAATAAATAAAATCTTGCTCTAGTAGAAACATAGAATTTAATATTTTTGATTTTAATTTAAGTCATTGAATTTATGTCAAACTTTTTAAATGAAGATAAAATAATTGTCATTTAATTCTAGGACACCCTTGACAGATATTCAAGAAATGTGAAGAAAATTAAACTATATGTTTCTACTGGAACAATTTTTTTAGCACTGCGTCTTACTACCTGTTCAGTTTATACACATGAAGAAATATGAGAATTATTTCGACCAAAAAAAAAAGTTTTGGTATAAAAGCTGCAAAAACACTGCCCTTGATTCTCGTTCCCACCTAAAATAATGTGGGATTTCTGAACGCCTGCGACACTTCTCGGCACTCCAGTAGGCAGGCCTGCGACACTTCTCGGCACTCCAGTAGGCAGACACCCCTCCCTCCCCCCCAGTTAACTTGGGAGTGAGCCAGGCTCCTCCGGAACTGCTGTCTGCCTCCCATACCACTGTGCCACGGGGTCGGGCGAAGGCCGTAACAAATTGAGTCCTAGGGGTATCCCTAAAGGCTAAGGAAGGGAAGCGAACCGATGACATCACGCCGGGATGCCTCAAGCCAAACAATCGACGATCAGCGAGCCAGACAAATGGAACAGCTCGATCATGTCGAACACACTATAAATAAATATTAATGGCTGCTGAGGAATGTGTTGTCTTTTATTGTCTTCTTCCTCGTCCCCCTCCCTTCGGGTCGTGGCTATGGGCGTTCGATCAATGCATGTGAATATGTGATTATGTCACACATGAGGCCAGAGAGGTGGAATCCAGAACTTGGCGAGCGTCTAACGACAAACCAAGGTCGTAAACAACAGCGCACCCAGAGGGGCAGAGGGGTTAATTTACCTCCCTCTCCTTAAACACCCCAAAAAAGCAAATTAATATTAGTAGAATCTTAAATCATATGAAGTTTAACTAAAATATAGAGCACTAAAGATGGTTCTAACCTATAGGTTACATTTTCTTATTTGTTTATGGGGGTGGGAAAAAGCATAAAACAAAGTTTATTTTAGGGATTTGCTATCCACCCCCTTCCAACCACATTACATCCCCTTTCCCAATAAAGGTTTAAATAATGGATGTCCTTAAGGGATATTTGGGAAGGTCCTCACCAAATTTTGAATATTAGATTTTTATAAGCTATTTGAAGTAGTTTTCTCCAAGATATTTTTTGGCATTTAGATGCTTCTAGAAGCTTTTTGGAGTGGTCCTCCTTCAGAAAATTTTAGAAATTTGGGTGCTTCTAGAAGCCGTCTAGATAGCTCCTCGCCTGAACTTTTCTCGAAATTAGATGACTCTAGAAGCTATTTTATGTGGTCCTCCCCGATAAATTTTGATATTTGTATGACTTTAGAAGCCATTTAGAATGTTCCTCATCTGATTTTTTCTGACAGATGTGTCTAAAAGATATTTAAAGTTGTCAAATCCGGATTTAAAAAAAAAATGAATCCATCTAAAAGTCATTTGGCGTTTAGTTTGATGCCATATTTCAGTTTTATATTCAATAATATTAGAGAATTTGAAATTTATCCGGGGGAAAGGGGGACAATTATTTCCGGGGAGGGGACTTATTTCCAGGGGACAATGCCACCTGCACCCCAGGTCCCACCGCCACTGGACCGTGTATAATTTTTTGGTGTCTTTTACAAACATGTTTTACTGCCGTTTGAGCTATATGCATTTTAATTAGACTAATGGGGTAAGGATGATAAAGGTATGATTGAGAGGAAAAGTACCCACAATAGCGTGGAAAGAAAGTGATATACTATTTAGGAAAAACCACCCACAGCACACCCGACCTGGATTCGAACCCCTATATTTCTTAGTAATCGACAGTGCGAGAGGGATGCCTTAACAACTGGTATCCAATCAGGGAGTACGTAATATCTCATATATAGACCTATTATTTCACGATAAACACTTAATAGTCATAGTCTTACCACCCATTTGGGCTATCCCAAGACCATCTTTAGAAATAAATTACATTTAACTGAACTATATTTACTTTCTCTCTATCTTACAGGTAGAGAAAGTATGGTGATCGTCAAAAAAATCGAACTCGAGATTTTGATGAATTTTGACGTTTCATGACTTCCTGAATCCGAAAAAGTGGTTTTTGAATGTCTGTCTGTCTGTCTGTCTGTCTGTCTGTCTGTCTGTCTGTACCTCCAACTAGAGCCTAAACTATTTTACCGATTGAGCTGAAACTTGATATCTAGGGTTTTCATAGGGTTGCCCCGAGGGGTTTTTGGAATTGGATATCTACCCCTAAAATTAAGGGTAGTTTACTGAAGGGAAAAAAGAGAAAAAGTCGATTTTCTCAAAATCGGCTCTAACGATTTTGATTAAATTTCATTTATGAACATTAATAAATATTCCAAACAAAATGGCTACTCTCAATATTTCGGCAAAATGGCTTTAAGGGCTCCGGTCTGATGCGTAAATTAACATTTTTTATAATAGCTCCGAAACTATTTGAGATATGAAATTACTTAGCATTACAAATATGTATATATATTTATAATACAAATATTTTATTCGAAACATATTTTTATAAAATCAATAATTTTCAATCTATACGCAATTATATATATATTTTTAGCTTTTTGGACATTAAAGCTTAAGTATTGCGATCGTAAAAAAAACTAACCTGAAATGTTGATGGATTTCGACGTCTCATGACCCCCCGAACCCTAAAAAATAGTCTTTGCAATGCCGTCTGTCTGTGTGTCTATTAAAACTTAAAATTAAGGGTAGTTTACTGAAGGGCAAAAAGAGAAAAAGTCGATTTTCTCAAAATCGGCTCTAACGATTTTGATTAAATTTCATTTATGAACATTAATAAATATTCCAAACAAAATGGCTACTCTCAATATTTCGGCAAAATGGCTTTAAGGGCTCCGGTCTGATGCGTAAATTAACATTTTTTATAATAGCTCCGAAACTATTTGAGATATGAAATTACTTAGCATTACAAATATGTATATATATTTATAATACAAATATTTTATTCGAAACATATTTTTATAAAATCAATAATTTTCAATCTATACGCAATTATATATATATTTTTAGCTTTTTGGACATTAAAGCTTAAGTATTGCGATCGTAAAAAAAACTAACCTGAAATGTTGATGGATGTCGACGTCTCATGACCCCCCGAACCCTAAAAAATAGTCTTTGCAATGCCGTCTGTCTGTGTGTCTATTAAAACTTAAAATTAAGGGTAGTTTACTGAAGGGCAAAAAGAGAAAAAGTCGATTTTCTCAAAATCGGCTCTAACGATTTTGATTAAATTTCATTTATGAACATTAATAAATATTCCAAACAAAATGGCTACTCTCAATATTTCGGCAAAATGGCTTTAAGGGCTCCGGTCTGATGCGTAAATTAACATTTTTTATAATAGCTCCGAAACTATTTGAGATATGAAATTACTTAGCATTACAAATATGTATATATATTTATAATACAAATATTTTATTCGAAACATATTTTTATAAAATCAATAATTTTCAATCTATACGCAATTATATATATATTTTTAACTTTTTGGACATTAAAGCTTAAGTATTGCGATCGTAAAAAAAACTAACCTGAAATGTTGATGGATGTCGACGTCTCATGACCCCCCGAACCCTAAAAAATAGTCTTTGCAATGCCGTCTGTCTGTGTGTCTATTAAAACTTAAAATTAAGGGTAGTTTACTGAAGGGCAAAAAGAGAAAAAGTCGATTTTCTCAAAATCGGCTCTAACGATTTTGATTAAATTTCATTTATGAACATTAATAAATATTCCAAACAAAATGGCTACTCTCAATATTTCGGCAAAATGGCTTTAAGGGCTCCGGTCTGATGCGTAAATTAACATTTTTTATAATAGCTCCGAAACTATTTGAGATATGAAATTACTTAGCATTACAAATATGTATATATATTTATAATACAAATATTTTATTCGAAACATATTTTTATAAAATCAATAATTTTCAATCTATACGCAATTATATATATATTTTTAACTTTTTGGACATTAAAGCTTAAGTATTGCGATCGTAAAAAAAACTAACCTGAAATGTTGATGGATGTCGACGTCTCATGACCCCCCGAACCCTAAAAAATAGTCTTTGCAATGCCGTCTGTCTGTGTGTCTATTAAAACTTAAAATTAAGGGTAGTTTACTGAAGGGCAAAAAGAGAAAAAGTCGATTTTCTCAAAATCGGCTCTAACGATTTTGATTAAATTTCATTTATAAACATTAATAAATATTCCAAACAAAATGGCTACCCTCAATATTTCGGCAAAATGGCTTTAAGGGCTCCGGTCTGATGCGTCAATTAACATTTTTTATAATAGCTCCGAAACTATTTGAGATATGAAATTACTTAGCATTACAAATATGTATATATATTTATAATACAGATATTTTATCCGAAACATATTTTTATAAAATCAATAACTTTCAATCTATACGCAATTATATGAATTTTTTTAACTTTTTGGACATTAAAGTTTAAGTATTGCGACCGTAAAAAAAAACTAACCTGAAATGTTGATGGATGTCGACGTCTCATGACCCCCCGAACCCTAAAAAATAGTCTTTGCAATGCCGTCTGTCTGTGTGTCTATAAAAACTTAAAATTAAGGGTAGTTTACTGAAGGGCGAAAAGAGAAAAATTTGGTTTTCTCAAAATCTGCTCAAACGATTTTGATTAAAATTCGTATCTAGGCGTTGATTAAGATTATAAATAAACTGGCTATTTTCATTTTCCTATGAAAATGATTTTTAGGGTACTTTACAGAAGCGTTAATTTCCGTATCTCCACAACTATTGGAGAAACTAAACAACTTATCATTGCAAAATTGTAGGACTATTAGAAATAAAAAACTTTTATTTGACATATATTTTTATAAAAGCAGCAGTTTCTGAGATATTTGCAAATATATTAATACAATTTTGTGAGCTTTAGTTGTAAACATATACTACTTAAGTCTTAACGCAATAATTCTCCAATGCCATAGAGTAATTAAATATAAGTATCTAAAAAAGTATGTTATTTTTCCTTAAATCTCTTAGGAGAAATGTTTGCATAGCAATGATCTATCTCCATTTTAGACTCAATAGTCAATATTTACATTTTTTATTGGTCAAAATGTATAAATGAATAATTAAATATCAATGCGATGACTTGAAGATCTGCAACACCTTATAAAATGTTAAAATTTTAACCAGAAATCGAAATTTTAATACGAAGTGTTGACCCTTGTGGAAGACATTAAACTGTTTGAAATGCTCTTAGGTGGACAAAGATGCGCCTCTTTTCTCATTGATTATATATCATTGTATATTATTTTATGCGTGTTCTTATGTGGAGTGGTGATGATACAATGTACATTATTCCGTTCAGAAATCTTACGAGTTTATAGAAAGAGAGAGAAAGTCTGTGCGGTGCGCCGTACCATTTATTTTTGAAAGTGTTTAAAAGATTTGAATCTAAGCACAGCCAATAAAATGTGTCATTAGTTAAGTTGATGAATAGACGAGCGATGAACTGGGATGTACAACTTCATATCGTCACATCATTTCATTGCGAGTACGTCGTGTAGACAACCTCCTACTGTGTACCCTGGGCAAAGCTCTGTGCCACTAAAGCTTCAAATAGTCTACACACACATAAGGTGACCCAACCTATATATCAAGTCCCTTCTGGTCATAGATACCATACGATAAAAAAACTGGGATGTTACGTCTATTCTAGAGTTCAGTTGGCTTGCAAGCTATATTTATGTTTTTTAACCAGCGTGTATTGCTACTCATTCGGGTTATACACCTATGTACTAATTACGCTAGTAAATTAGTGATGAGGAACGTTGAATTAGAAGAAGTGCACCCGCATTCGCGTGAAGAAAATGGGGGGGAAAGCATTTGAGAAAAACCATCTTCAGTACACCCAACCGGGATTGAACTCCAATCTCCCCGTCATCGGCCGTCTATTCTATTGCGAGAGTGACGCTTTCTTAAACCATGTGGCCACTGAAGAGTGTAAGCTGAGTGTTGATAAAACCAGTTGTTTCAGGAAGTGAAATGAAGAAGTCTCAAACTAAGCATCGAGTTCTCACCAATTAATGGTTAAATTATCGTTTCAGAACATTTTACAACCACGCAGCTGACATTATTATGTCTTGTATTGTAATTGAACAACGTGGAAGGTGAAGGTTGGGTTTCGAAGCCCAGAAATGGGCTCTGGGAGAGCTTTTTTTCATTGCTCTTTTGTATATGACGAGGAATGGGAAGACTATAATGTTAAACCACATGTGATAAGGGGCAGTTCTTAAATTACGGTACGTAAGGATATTTTTTTTCATAATGTTCGCCCTCCAAATCCACCCCCCTACGTAAGGTATTGTAAGATTTTCTCATCACCCTCTCCTCCCCCTTTATCTTACGTAATTTTTTACGATTTGGTAAATTATATTTTTTTAGTCGTTTGATAATTTTTAGACGAGAGGATTGGTACTAAAACGAGTGATATGAAATTTTAGAATACTTTTTTAAGCACCCATTAGGGTTATATGCTTACCTACTAACTATGCTTATGGTTTCGGGGATGAGAAAGGTTATACTAATAGGAAGTGTACCCGCATTTGAATGAAGGGAGAAAGAAAAACCATTTCGGAAAAGCCACCCACAGTACACCCGACCAAAGTTTGAACCCATCATCGGCAGTCTAGTCCACTGTGAGCGTAGCACCTTAGACCATGAGGCCACCAAAGTGAATACTTTAATTACAGTAAAATTAAGTGTAACTAATCACAAGTAAATTAAATATAAGTACAATTTTATATTTAGTATATTTATTTTCTGACAAAAAACTTTTTTTTTAGAATTTGTATCACCATGAACATTGATTTAAAAAAAACTTCTTTAAGAAAACGAAAGAAAGTACTGAACTCCCTCCACCTTAAAAAAAACCATACATAATTTTAAGGACGGCCCCTAAGTCCCACTGAGGTGCACTAAGTCGAGATTAGAACCTGGACCTCTTCTTCACCAGCAATAGAGTATATCGAGAGACCGACCCTTCGACCGGATGACTGTCTAGGCCTACAGGTCGGGAGAATGTAAATAGCTAAAATTTAAAAGAGTAATACTGCGTCTATCTTTTATAACTTTTTTCTAACATAAAATTAATTTGCTAGAAATATGAGAAAGCTCATTAGTCATTACTAATGTTTGCAAACCTTACCCTTTCTTTATAATGCCATGTTCAACTTGAAATTACAGGTAGTTTTAAATTAACAACCACATACTTTCAAAATTTAAGATGTCTCTTGAGTAAGCGCTCTCGTTATAGCTCAATCACCCCCTTACCCTTTCACCAATCCAATTGTGGGCAAATCAGGTGAATTCCCTCTCATCCCCCAGCGCTTGATTAGCTATGTGTCAGTCTCACTTGATCTTGGAATAGTGTGCGAGAGAGAAAGAGAGAGCGGGGGAGAAATTCCTCCAGTGAAAGATCTCATTTCTCAAACTCCAACTCTGCTCCTATTAAAGAGTAATGGACTTGCAGAGGCAACCAGTAGTCTAATGTTTCCATGCATGTTCATGCAGATTAACGTTTCTTTAGTTACATTTATTAATGATGTGACCTGAAGCTGTGGCGTGTTCGTGGAACCACGTGAGTACGGTTGAAATAAATCCTGTGAACAACAAATTAATGTGCATGTGTATTTGTTTGCAAATAGACGACATAAATACTACATATTAGTAATAATGGACCTAAAGTCGTGATAGCTTTTTGTGTAAGAAGTGTTCAAGGCACATCAATATTTCTTAAACTTTAGTTTCCAATTTTTCGTACACAAAACACACACATTAAAAATTAGGAATCCTCTTAGCCAGTATTGGTTCTCCAGTAACGAGGAGGTTGGGGTTCGAATCCCGGTCGGATGTATTTAAATGATTTTTATTACATGGTTCCCCATTATTCCTTTTTATTTTTTTCAAATTTTTTCACATATTCTTGAAATATTCTACCTTCCCTCTCCATTAGAGTAAACATGCTGAGAGCCCGGATGGGTAGTAAGACTCGATGCATAGAGGGAACAAAAAGTAAAAGTAAGTAAAATATTCAAGGTATGACATGTTTTTTAAAAATAAATATTAGTAAACAAATGGAAAGGCGACTTGTTAAAAACACCTGCAGAAAAAAATCGATCTCCACTTTTCAAACTGTTGACATGTTTCAAACGCAATTATTATTTCAGTCAACTCGTAAGTCCAAAGCGCTAAAGAACCTCCTTCAACTCGCGAAACAAACAGTTCCTAGACACTAATAGGTTGGTAACATTGCACAACATTGTAGCAATTAGTCAAGTTTATTTCGTTCAACATGTTTGTATTCCAAATTGATTTATCGTCAACACCTGCAGAAATACAACGCGACAAATTTCCCATGAAACGTTTCTCATAAAAAGACTTAACAACTACTATTATAACGCCAAAAGGGCGTTGCTTTAGGTAAGAACGTCGTATCATTATTTTAATAGGCTTTTGTTATGAATGCATGCAGAAAAAAAATACACGTGCGTAGTAAAGATTAAAATTGTATTTTCAAACACTTTTTTTTTACCTATCCGTCTAATAGCAAAGTAATTTTTTGTCTACAATATTTTGTTAACGCCACACACAAGCACAAAAAAAAAAACCACATGAATTTGTCATCTCACCGATTTGTAAACCACGATAATAACCAGTACCATATGTGAATCTTTTGAAATTAAAATGTGATGAACATTCTTACAGTCTCACTACTCGTACGGGCTGTACGCATATATTATATTAATTACGTTAATGTTGAATAGATTAAGACGATATATGTAGAGGAAATGTACCCGCATTGACGTGGCAGGAGAAACATTTAGGATGAAACACCTTCAGAGCAACCTGTCAATATTTGAATCTCAACCTCCCGTCACCGGCAAATCAAACCAAATGAGCTTGATATTATTTTATACCACGTGCCCCATCAGCGTGGGCTAGAGTAAATGTACCCGTTTTCGCGTGGAGGGAGGGTGGGAAACAATTTAGAAAGAAAAACTCCCTTAAGCTAAGGTTACACGGAGGCGACCCGAAATGCACCGCACCGAATTTTCTAGCAAGTGGCTACGCGAGCCGAATGTGACGGAAAATTCGAATTTATACGTGTGCCACTGCACTCCTGTCATCGAAACTAGTGTTGTGGGAGCCATGGAAGAAAACTGTTCAAAGTGCTCGAACCGCGAACCGCTTCACTTGATCACGAGTAATTACTCTGATTGAGTGGTTAAATCAGGTAGTATCCTTACAAATAAAATTAAACCCAAAGAAACCTAAAAAAAACCCAATAATAATATTATAATATTTAGCACCGCGTCTTACTACCCGTTCGGGTTATATGCTTAAGTACTATTACGCTAATGGATTAGGAATTGGGAGGGTTGAATTTAGAGGAATTGAACCCGCATTTGCGTGGAGGTAGAGTGGAAAACCATTTGGGAAAAACCACCCCCAGTTCAACCGACCGAGATTCGAACCTCAAGCTCCCCGTCCTCGGCGGTCGAGCTCAACACGACTAGCGCGTAAGCCAACTACGCCACCGAGGCGGGTAATACCAAATAAAATACTCCCAAGAAACACACAATAAAACCCAAGTGTTTTTTTAATAATCCTGGGACTGGATTCACTAACGGAAGCAAATATGCTTCGGTGCAACTATTTGCGCCCGTTAGTGAAGTCAGGCGTTGGTTTTATTCAATTCTGGTGTAAATGTACGTTACCGGCACGTGCACTGCTCGGCGGTAGGAATGAAAACAAGGTTCGGAAGGTACTGAACATTTCCGAAGACCCCCAAATCTTCATGCATATTTGGGGGCTGATGGTGCCGCGGTGATAACGGCGGCCGTCCACGGCTTGGTTCGTTGTGTGTGAAGTCATCCATAAACGCCCATGGTTATTTCTAAGCACGGCGCCGTGCCTGTTAATTCAAGCCAATCCAAATGAGCTTGTATTTAGACCCCGTAGCCCGCCGGCCCAACTTATTATTAAATAATGGCGAAATCCGTCGTTAAATATAGTTGGGTTTTCAACCACTTTTAATTAACGAAACACCCGCTTAGGTGGGTCTAACGTGCTACTCTCACTGTAGACTAGACTGTCAAGAACCGGGAGATCGGGGTTCGAATCTTAGTCAGGTCTACTGAGGTTTTCCCCTCCCAAAATTGTTTCCAACTCTCTCTCCAGACAAATGCGGGTACACTTCATATAAATATAGCCTTACTCAACCCAAAAACCACTAGCGTAATTAGTACATAAACGTATAACCCGAACGGCTAGTTAGATGGGGTGCTAAAAAATGAACGAGACGAAACTATGTACAGTACGTATATGTAGTAATAATTTTGAAATAAAAAAAACCACGCATATGTCCTTACATAGTGATTTTTAGCTGAATAATAATAACAACAGTAAACACAAGTGAGCTTTTGGAATGTCTAATAGTCTATAAGACATTAAAAAAAATCCCAATGAATTAAAAGGGACGACTGCGTGCACAGGCATTATATTCATTAAAAAGACGTTTCTATTAATCGTTTGAGTCTGGCATTTTAGTAAAGCATGTGTGACGTCACCGGAACGAAATGAGGATTTTGTGGAGTGCGCAAAGAAAGAAGAGAGAAGCTTTCAGACAAGTCGCTCGCGGCGACACAAAAAAACAACTGTATAGTCGTGGGCGAGAATATGTTATGTATTTTTATTATCATTATTATTATTATTATTATTATTATTATTATTATTATTATTATATAAAGTTAGACTTATTAGGAGCTAACGATCACTGTTTTTTAGTGGTTCGTTCAACGCAAGGGGTACTAGTAGTTCTGTGAACAGTAGAGTGAAATCCAAAGAGTAATTTCAAACCTGCTTTAGTGGTCGCGTGGTCTAGGGTGTTACTCTGGCACTAGATTAGACTGACAATGACAGGGATATTGGGTTTAAAGTTCTATGCGGGATTACTGGGGAGTGGTTTTTCCAAAATGGTTTTCCACTATGGCTTCATGCAAATGCGGGTACAATTAATCTAAATGTAGCATTCCTCATCCATAGTTTACTAGCGTAATAAATACATATGTATATACCTGAACAGATGATAAGATACGGTGCTAAAAAAATCAAATTATGTTACGTTGAAATTCCCTAACTTAAAAACATGGAAAGATTTTTTTTTTTTGCGTGGTTTAAGATATTAGTCTTGCAATAAATGTCAACATTATAAAAAAAAAAGTAAGCCCAAGGTTGTTGATCGATTGCTTAGAATTTTAAATTCACAGCTATTAAACTAAACACCATTTTAGTTAAGTTATATTTATATATGCTACTTTAAAAAAAACTACATTATTGAATGAAGTTTTTTAAAATTTGATTGTTGTAGAGTCCAACACTTCAGCTCAATCCTTATTTCTGACTGCGTACTGATCTGAGGGAACCAAATTTTATTCCCGAATTTTACCCCAAATTCATTCCGCTCCTCATATCCATGACATAGCTTTGTATTTTTTTAAATCTGATCATATGGACACTTAGCACTTAGGACCACAATAACAGGGAACTCAAAATCCCTTCAGTTTATTACACACTAGGAAAACTTTTTTTTTTTTTTGCCTCACCAGAATTCTAACCATGACCTCTATAGGATTTTATCATCTTCTGAGGTACAGCGCCTTAACGCTCTCGTATATGAGCCAATCCCTTCAAAGTGTAATCTTTAAGGGTGAACAGAAAGCGATCTCAGGATTTATGTAATACTTATCCGCGCTCTTGAAACAAGTGGCTATCAATATTTCCACCATCCTCTCTCCACACTAATTCGGGCGCATTTTTTCAAAGATTGCCTACCCTAATCGTTTCTTAACTATATGATAACCTTCTTCGATGGTCACATGGTCTAAGGCATCACGCTCGTGTTAAACTAGACTACCGTTGACGGGGTTCTAATCACGATAGGATGTACTGAGGGTGGTTTTTTACAAAATGATATTCCACTCTCCATCCATGAAAATGTGGGCACACTTTTTCTAAATCCAACTTTTTTCATTACTAAATCATTAGCGTAATTAGAATACAGCGTGTAGCCTGAACGGGTAGTAAGATGCGGTGCTAAAAAATCTTTAGAATACATTAGGCTACAGGGGAAAAGTGGTGAAAGTCACATTTCTCATATTTTCCAGGACAACGAATTAAAACCTTAGATTCTATTAATTTAATTACTTTTAATTTTTTTTAATATGACAGAGGCCTCTTTTACCATAACCTAAAGCAGAGGTGACCAGTCAATCGTGATCTACCAGTCAACCGTAGCCGCTAGTTTAGTCTATCGTCTGGTCGATCGACTAAAAAAGATTGAGAGAAAGAAAATGAAAGAGAGGGTTTGTAGATTTTTTTCAAATCAACATTAGAAAATTAAATATTAGAGCTGTCTGACTGATGACCATTTACAATCCTTCCTCTGTTTATAACAAAGTAATTATGAACGCTCATTCAACAAACTATACTAAGATTATGCGGTGTCATGCAGCAACTTTAAAGTCAAGTGTTAAAGGCGACTATCCCTTTTCATTTGGCGTGGAAATGCAGAGCCATGGGGGAAAAACTGTTATCTTAAAGAATTGTTATTGCTTTGCAATTTTTTTTTTTTTTTCGGAAACGTGTTTGTTTAAGAATATAAGCATGTTGATTAGGTTATACTTTTTATATATACACTTCCTCTTTGAGTTTAACAGTGATCAAATATCGATAAAATTAACATTTTTCAATAAAAAACTGCCAGCCTCATAAAAAAAATTAAGAAAATGTAACAATTAATAAACATCGATATATTATCTTAGAAGGGGTGTTGAAACTATTAAGATAAAAATTTCACTCGTTCTCGAGAAAACTGATATTTCCAAACGTATGATTTTTCTGCAAGACCTGTCCGGTAACAAGCGCCATCTACGGTTTCCGTGACCCATCTGTTCTTGTTGACGCGGAAGGATATTTTGGTCGGTTGTGAAGCCGTGCCACGCCTTTCACCCTCCCACCCACCATCCCACAAAATAAGTTTTATACTTGAACTCGACAGGGCCAAGGGCTCTTAATGAGAAGATACTTTTTTCAGGTAGATTATGTATATTATGTGGTTTGATGAAAAACTCAGTTTCAGTGTGTGAAAGGAATATAAGTTCTTATATGCAATATAGTTTTACTATTAAAACACAAAATGAGTTATTCATTTTTTACCATTAAAACAAACAATATCAGCTTATGATTCCGTGGAAGAGGGCAAAGATTTTTCCTTCTCTGGAGTAGATCCCTAGAGCAAAAAGTCTGGCCACTCCTGACCTCATATGTATTAGAAAGGTGTCATGATTGTCTTAACAGATGGCAGCACTAAATCAATTTGAGGTGAAATTGGAATTTCCCCCTTCAATTGTTTACAGCCCTTTAACTTTGTTTCTCACCTCATCTCTTTACCCGTCTGGGCTATACGTACTAATTACGCTAATGGGTTAGGGTTGAGGAAGATTAAATTTAGAGGAAGTGCACATACATTTGTGTGGAGGGAGGGTGGAAAGCCATGAAGGAATTAACACCTCCAGTACATCCGACCAGAATTAGAGCCCTAATCTTACCTTCACCGGCATTCCACCAGGCCCTATATTTCGAGAGTGACGCCTTAGACCACTCGACCACCAAAGCGGGTATTTATTTATTCAATACACTTACAGAGTATAAAGAAGGAAAGTATAATTAAGAAAGGTGACCTCGTGGTCTAGGGGTAAGGTGTCGGACTTCTGTGTAGAGAGTCCGGGGTTCAATCTTCGGTATCGGCACAGATTTATCTGATTGCTAAACCCTTCCTTCACCTCTGACAAGACGTGTATTAATCACAACCTGTGAATGTGAGGAATGCCAGGCCTCCACCGTGGTTCGGATCCCACGTTAAACTGTAGGTCCTCCATTTCATCTCACAATCACCCTACCATTGCACATTAGCGTAAGTGCGTATAACCCGAACGGTTTAGTAAGACGCGGTAATAATAATAATAATAATAATAATAATAATAATAATAATAATAATAATAATAATAATAATAATAATAATAATATAATTAAGATGAACTATACCGTCACTGACAAACTCGACTAGATGAGTTTGACGACAGGTCCGTACATCCACCGATGTGGGTCTTAAACTAATATCGTAAGAAACAAAAATACAGTTTTGTCCACGTCCATACATATTTCATCGTTTTACATTTATTTAATATTATTTTTTAAAGGCTTAGAACGCTTTAAGTTATCTTCTCAGGGATGCCAGCGCTCCGACATCAAAAGAAAAGTCCATGTAATGCTATTTGTCAGAAGACAAGGCTGTAATGGAGGTTTTTAACAACCAGAGGCTATTGTTGCTTAGGGAAGGTTAGAGTTTGTTCGCCTTCTGGACACTCCGAAAGGGGCTTACCTTGATCTATTACATTATGGTGGCGTCTTATAAGTTACATCATAGAGGAATCAAGTAAGGTAAGCCTACTATCTTTCAGGATACACGGATCAAATCCTTATCCATGGGGGAACTTCTAGGAGGTTGGGGGGTAGGGGGGTTCACTAACGACTGGAGATAAAGAAAATTTATGAATTTTGAATGTCTCTAGAAGTTATTTGTAGGCTTATTTTATGGTAAATAAGGGCAGGAGTTTAAATTATGTGAGTGATCCAGATGATAATTATGTTTGGTCAGTTTGGTTGGTAGGTACCAGTATTTAGATATTTAAAAAAAACTTAAATGTGCTAAATTACTACACAGATCTTTGGTTCGCGAATAAAAACTTAAGAAAACGTATAAACATGCTTAAAAAGCAGTTTTATTTCGTAAACTAGTAAAATTGAAAAGAAATTTGCTATTTATAAATGAGAGAATTTCTGTTTTTAAATGTACCAATTAAATTTCATAGAAATGAAAGAAATAGCTCGTTATTTTTAAAATTCAACAGTAGATATTATCAACCAGAAACTTCAGGAGCCCCTGGTCCTATCAACGAATCACTCTTATGACGTCACAGTGATAATATGTCTAGCATTCGTGTTCGTACCTATACCACGCATTGATCTCTTCACCTCCCCATGTTTGTCATTATGAGTCTACTATCGGTGATAATAGCTAATTTAAGTGAATCAGTGAAGAGTAGGATGTTATTCTTACAGATAGCCCGGACACGCAATAAGACGCAGGACCCATGGAGAGGAAGGAGATATATATTCTAGCCTCAATAGAATATTGTGGAGGCTATGAGCTCTTTGCATGGACGTGGAAGATTCTTTTCAGAGATCTTGAATTCCGCAGCAATCCTCGAAGCAGATAATATGAAAACTTGAAATCTTTGTCTAGACTAGTTTGCTGATGATGGGGAGGTTGGGGTTCTAATCCTTGCTAAATCTACTCAGTTACTTTTTTTTTCCATAAATTGTTTGCGAGTCTCTCTCCACCAATATGGGGCACATTTATTTTTAACTCTACCTTCCTTATCCTTACTCTATTAAAGTATGGTTAAAATGTGTATTGTCCAAAAATTGAAATACATATGAGCATGTCATTTAAAATCTAACTTAACTTTAGAAAACAGACTAGTTGAAGGGTGTGTACTAATTACGAGGTCTAACATGAACAAATATTACATCTTATCATGAATTAATCGGAAATGAGCAGCCAGGAACCTCCAAACCTAGAGTCTATCTTTCAAGGAATGGGCTTTATTATTACTACTATTATTATTGAGGTTGATAGGCTTGCACCCCAAGACCGTAGGAGCAGTGACCCTAGAAATGTTGACCCCCCCACACCCCTAACACCACCCAAAGTGTCGCTTCATGTTCCCTTCACAGACACCCGTCACTGAACCTTTCATCCTTGTGAACACCCGCACTCACTTTCAATCTCCGTCTCTCTCATACGATACACCCTGCTCAGCAAGTAACGCACCTCTGAAGATGAAAACTTTACGGTAATTTCTTGATCGGTAAATTTTTCATAAGATTTTCTAATAAAAATGTAAGCTCATTGAATCCCAAAGGCTTTGAACATAAGAGCCTAACTAAAATCTTGTATCTAACAAACCGGTGAACTCAAACATTGGAGACATTTTTACATCCAACCACCAAGCGCTCTAGTCGTAGTGCAAAGTAGCCGTGCTCAATCCACCTTGTAGAAGGAAATCGTACTGCAAAGTAGCTGTGCTCAATCCACCTTGAGAAGGAAATCGTACTGCAAAGTAGCTGTGCTCAATCCACCTTTAGAAGGAAATCGTACTGCAAAGTAGCTGTGCTCAATCCACCTTTAGAAGGAAATCGTACTGCAAAGTAGCCGTGCTCAATCCACCTTTAGAGGGAAATTGTACTGTAAGGTAATAGTGCCCAAACCACCTTTGGGCTAAGATATTGGTGACAGCCTGTAGTAAAAAACAGTGCCCAGTCCACCTACGTTCGGATGAATAGAGCGTGATCTAAGATCATCAGTATGTTTGAAATTTACTGATTTTTATAACAAAAATAATTTTGTGCTATAAAAATTAAATATGTATTTATTAGAAACATTTAGTTTGATTTGCTACACAGCTCTTGAATATTTGTCATGGGCATCACGGAGTTTGATTAAAACATTTTCTTTTCATTAGAAGGTTTCTCATTAAATTCCACTCTGATCACAACAAATACTCAAGAAATGTTTGGATTATTATGTTTAGAAAATTAAACTGAATGTTTCTACTGGAGAAATGTTCTAATTATTTTGGCCAGAATTTTTTTTAAAATACGAGAACTGTAAAAAATACTTACTTTGACTCATGTGCCGTTAAATCGCACCTTAAACACGTCCACGTTACTCCAAAAACTGTGGGCTGCATTTGGAATTACGAAACACCACAAACCCGGAAGTGTTTAAATGGCTCGGGTTGTATGTGCACAAGTTGGGTTTAAATTAACATTTTAATTTCTTCCTTGACTCCTAGTGTGGCACGCTTAGCTCCTCTCACTAATAATTCGTGTTACGGTTAGGCTCGGTTCACCATAAAAAAAATAGTTTAAAATTAACGTAAGCGTTAAAGGCGAGTGCTTGGTAATGTAATCTATGCTCTCTTTTTATACCAGTTTATATTATTATTATTATTATTACTATTATTATTATTAGTACCGCGTATTACTACCCGTTCGGGTTATACGCACTTACGCTAATGTGTAATGGTAGGGTGATTGTGAGATGAAATGAAGGACCTACAGTTTAACGTGGAATCCGAACCACGGCGGAGACCTGGCATTCCACACATTCACAAGTTGTGATTAATACACGTCTTGTCAGAGGTGAAGGAAGGGTTTGGCAAGCAGATAAATTTGTGCCGGGACCGAGGATTTAGCCCCGGACCACCAGCACAGAAGTCTGACACCTTACACCTAGACCACCAGGTCACCTTATACCAGTTTAAAAAAAGTTCGCGTGTTGTTTAGCAATCAACTTAAGACGTTCTCGTAACATAATAGACTGCCGATAATGGGGAGGTCGTGGTTCGATCCTGATTGGGTGTACTGAGGCTGATTTGTGCCTAAATAGCTTACCACTCTATTTCTACACGCGAGTGCGGGTACACTTCCTTCAAAGTCAAACCTCCTCATCCCTAACCCGGCAGTGTAATTAGTACATAAGGGGCTGTCCATGAACTACGTCACGCTAATTTTGTTTTTTCCCGTTCCCCCGTCTCACACTGTCACAATTTTGTGCATCCCTTTTCTAATATTACGTCACAATATTACGCACCCCTCCTAAACCCCCCATTTAAATAGTATTTTTAGTTGTAGAGCCTATATAACCATTTTATTGAAACGTGTTCGTACGTGTTCTCCAAGCTAGACGATTCGGGTTTATTAAGACAAATCGCTGCCCGATACGCTTAATTGTAATGCGACGTCACGCATTATCTGAATCCCTCTCCCACCCCTCGTCAAATTTGGTCACGCCAAGTACTAATCCCCCTCCTCCCGCTCAGATATACATACGTAGTTTATGGACAGACCCTGAGCGTATATCCCGAATGAGTAGTAAGGCGCAGTGATAAAATAAAATACGTTGTTTGATATGGCCGTATTTTATAATCTTGAATCAGAAAGTAGTTTATTTTAATTTAATTTTTTTTAAATACTTACTCTGGCGTCCTTATAATCTTGTTTATTGAATGTATTTAACTTAAATACTAAGCCTAGTTATCACAGTGGTCATAACCATACCGAGGAGGAAGGAGGGAAATTTGGGTACTCAAACCCCTCCCGAAAGTAGGCTATTGTAATGCATATTTGTATTCCTCCTCAATGTCTAGGATTATAACAATTGATTAAAACCTAAATATATATATTTAACTTTAAATTCATCTCAAGATTGATTTAATGTTTAAAAAATTACTTAAATCCAATTTTGTGTGATTAAATCATGAGCCACCCTCTCTCCCCCTTCCGCCACAAATAAATTTCTGAGTAGGGTTTAAATTGTGACTCATTAAATTAAAAAATAATTTTAAGTGTATTGTGCACCTTGTTTACGCACTTGTCTTAACTTTTTCGATCGTGAACCAGGCTTTTTTTTCAAGAAGATTCCTTCGATATGTTTACGGAAGAGTGTGGAAGTGTTTATTTGACTATGTTAAACATAATCTGTCATCAAGCGGTAAATTATAGTATTTATTTGACAAAAAGAGCAAAATGTTTTTTTTTTTCTTTCGCGGCCCCCTCCCTTCTCTTCTTTCCATTCCAAACCCTTTAATCTATTTTTTCCTTCAAAAAACAACAAATAAAACACGCATGAAATAAGTGAATGAAGAATCCGTGGGCTGTACCAGAGCAAGAACCACTCAAGTGACAGAAAATTTAAACACATTAATTTTTATCTATCTTGAGTCTATGTGCTTAGGTACACCCACATTACATAAAACGTGAGAAGGGAAATTTTAAATATATTTTCCAAAACATTGTAATTTTCTAAACTTAATTTGTACATGTACTTAACATAAGTGAAATTTGGTTTGTACCCTATACGCTATGACGTATGGTGAATTCCATCTCTCGTATCACGCTTGTATTTTACATTTCTAAAGAGGAAAACGACCATGATCAAAGGCCTCACTCTCACAGTATACTAGACTGTCGATGACAGGGGGGATCAAGGTTCGAATCTAGGTCGGGTGCACTGAGGGTGGTTCCCCCTAAATGGTTTTACACACTCCCACCACGCAAATGTGGGTACACACCTCCGCTAAATATAGCCGTGTTAATCCCTAAAACCATTAGTGTAGTTGGTACATAAGTGGATAACCCTAACGGGTAGTAAGACGGGGTGGTGCTAAATTAACTGGGCTATGAGTGATGTAGTTCAAACACGCATATATTTATATTTTTATATATATATATATATATATATATAACCACCCCGTCTTACTACCCGTTGGGGTTATCCACTTATGTACCAACTACACTAATGGTTTTATTTACTTACAGTTTTATTTACTTACAGTATATTCTATTACAGACTAATTCAAAGAAACACTTTTAATGAATTGAAAAATTCCTGAAAATTACGTATAACAAATATTTATATATATTCAAAGAAACACTTTTAATGAATTGAAAAAATCCTGAAAATTACGTATAACAAATATTTATATATATTTGTTACACGTAATTTTCAGGATTTTTTTCAATTCATTAAAAATGTTTCTTTGAATTAGTCTGTAATAGAATATACTGTAAGTAAATAAAACAAAACAAATCTCACAGATTAAAGATTATGTGAAGCACTAGACGAATGAAGAATTTGCTAAAAAGAAAAATTTAACATAAAATCAGTTTTCTATCTCGTGGAGCTAAAACATTCTCATTTTATCGATTAAAAATTGAAGGGTGATGTGTTTGTTCGCTGGATGCCCCCTTTTTAAAGTAACTCAAACTCCATTGTAGCACGGCCCTACGGCCCGGCCGCGCGCTAAGTTTAGCCGGCAAAACACGAGCGAGGGGAGAATGAAATGAGACATATAGGCCTATTTGTAGGCAACCGACGAGGTAGCGTGTGTCACTGGAAAAAGTTCCCGCCTGCATCTGAAGGAGCGAGGACCAAGGTGTCGTCAATCTCGTACTGTCTGGTTTGCCTATGATGGAAAGATCCGATGTAAAGGGAATAATAGAAGGTAGCGCAGCGCGCCAGATGGAGAAAGATATCTGATTGGCTAACCATTTTGTACTGGGTGACGTAAGAAAGGACATAATCAAATTCCTCCAAGTGGCGCTTTCTATTCTCTTTACATTGGAAAGGTCGGTGTTCTAATCCCAACCGGGTGTAATTAGTTTTTATAAATGTTATCGCACTCTCTATTAATAAACTATTCTAATAATGAACTCACATCGGTGGGCACGCGGACCAAATGTTAGGTTCGTCTAGTCTGGTTTTTCTGTGATGGGGAGGTATTGGTTTTAATCCAAGCCAGGTATTCTGAGGGTGGTATTTTTACTTTCTCTCTATCTTACAGGTAGAGAAAGTATGGTGATCGTCAAAAAAATCGAACTCGAGATTTTGATGAATTTTGACGTTTCATGACTTCCTGAATCCGAAAAAGTGGTTTTTGAATTTCTTTCTGTCTGTCTGTCTGTCTGTCTGTCTGTCTGTACCTCCAACTAGAGCCTAAACTATTTTACCGATTGAGCTGAAACTTGATATCTAGGGTTTTCATAGGGTTGCCCCGAGGGGTTTTTGGAATTGGATATCTACCCCTAAAATTAAGGGTAGTTTACTGAAGGGAAAAAAGAGAAAAAGTCGATTTTCTCAAAATCGGCTCTAACGATTTTGATTAAATTTCATTTATGAACATTAATAAATATTCCAAACAAAATGGCTACTCTCAATATTTCGGCAAAATGGCTTTAAGGGCTCCGGTCTGATGCGTAAATTAACATTTTTTATAATAGCTCCGAAACTATTTGAGATATGAAATTACTTAGCATTACAAATATGTATATATATTTATAATACAAATATTTTATTCGAAACATATTTTTATAAAATCAATAATTTTCAATCTATACGCAATTATATATATATTTTTAGCTTTTTGGACATTAAAGCTTAAGTATTGCGATCGTAAAAAAAACTAACCTGAAATGTTGATGGATTTCGACGTCTCATGACCCCCCGAACCCTAAAAAATAGTCTTTGCAATGCCGTCTGTCTGTGTGTCTATTAAAACTTAAAATTAAGGGTAGTTTACTGAAGGGCAAAAAGAGAAAAAGTCGATTTTCTCAAAATCGGCTCTAACGATTTTGATTAAATTTCATTTATGAACATTAATAAATATTCCAAACAAAATGGCTACTCTCAATATTTCGGCAAAATGGCTTTAAGGGCTCCGGTCTGATGCGTAAATTAACATTTTTTATAATAGCTCCGAAACTATTTGAGATATGAAATTACTTAGCATTACAAATATGTATATATATTTATAATACAAATATTTTATTCGAAACATATTTTTATAAAATCAATAATTTTCAATCTATACGCAATTATATATATATTTTTAACTTTTTGGACATTAAAGCTTAAGTATTGCGATCGTAAAAAAAACTAACCTGAAATGTTGATGGATGTCGACGTCTCATGACCCCCCGAACCCTAAAAAATAGTCTTTGCAATGCCGTCTGTCTGTGTGTCTATTAAAACTTAAAATTAAGGGTAGTTTACTGAAGGGCAAAAAGAGAAAAAGTCGATTTTCTCAAAATCGGCTCTAACGATTTTGATTAAATTTCATTTATGAACATTAATAAATATTCCAAACAAAATGGCTACTCTCAATATTTCGGCAAAATGGCTTTAAGGGCTCCGGTCTGATGCGTAAATTAACATTTTTTATAATAGCTCCGAAACTATTTGAGATATGAAATTACTTAGCATTACAAATATGTATATATATTTATAATACAGATATTTTATCCGAAACATATTTTTATAAAATCAATAACTTTCAATCTATACGCAATTATATGAATTTTTTTAACTTTTTGGACATTAAAGTTTAAGTATTGCGACCGTAAAAAAAAACTAACCTGAAATGTTGATGGATGTCGACGTCTCATGACCCCCCGAACCCTAAAAAATAGTCTTTGCAATGCCGTCTGTCTGTGTGTCTATAAAAACTTAAAATTAAGGGTAGTTTACTGAAGGGCGAAAAGAGAAAAATTTGGTTTTCTCAAAATCTGCTCAAACGATTTTGATTAAAATTCGTATCTAGGCGTTGATTAAGATTATAAATAAACTGGCTATTTTCATTTTCCTATGAAAATGATTTTTAGGGTACTTTACAGAAGCGTTAATTTCCGTATCTCCACAACTATTGGAGAAACTAAACAACTTATCATTGCAAAATTGTAGGACTATTAGAAATAAAAAACTTTTATTTGACATATATTTTTATAAAAGCAGCAGTTTCTGAGATATTTGCAAATATATTAATACAATTTTGTGAGCTTTAGTTGTAAACATATACTACTTAAGTCTTAACGCAATAATTCTCCAATGCCATAGAGTAATTAAATATAAGTATCTAAAAAAGTATGTTATTTTTCCTTAAATCTCTTAGGAGAAATGTTTGCATAGCAATGATCTATCTCCATTTTAGACTCAATAGTCAATATTTACATTTTTTATTGGTCAAAATGTATAAATGAATAATTAAATATCAATGCGATGACTTGAAGATCTGCAACACCTTATAAAATGTTAAAATTTTAACCAGAAATCGAAATTTTAATACGAAGTGTTGACCCTTGTGGAAGACATTAAACTGTTTGAAATGCTCTTAGGTGGACAAAGATGCGCCTCTTTTCTCATTGATTATATAGCATTGTATATTATTTTATGCGTGCTCTTATGTGGAGTGGTGATGATACAATGTACATTATTCCGTTCAGAAATCTTACGAGTTTATAGAAAGAGAGAGAAAGTCTGTGCGGTGCGCCGTACCATTTATTTAATTTGTTTCTAGATGGTTTTTGACTCTCCCGCATTCCCTCTATATTCTACTTACTCATTTCTAGCACATTGCTGTCACTAGAACCTATTTGGATGGTCCGGCTGGGTAGTAATACGTGGTGGTGGTAAAAATAATTATCAAAAAATAAGTTATTCCGTAGTTTTATGGACAAGAATAATTGGTGGTCGATGGAATTGTGAACAGCGATCATCTGGTCAATTAATCTTTATAGCGTACTGCACTTCTGTATTTATTACCTATCATGTTGCTTTTATAATAATAGAATACATTTCGTGAGAAATCAGCTAATATTTTATCTTTATTCAATAAGATAAATTAAATAAACTAAGTTTTACATTGAACTCTTAATCATATGTCTTCTATTTAAATAATAAATTAGTAACATTTTTAATATTGTAGTTCCTTGATCCTTAGCCTGTGGTAAAGTTGCTGACTGCAGGTCTAGGGGACCTTAGTTCAATCTCAAATTATCCCTAAAATAAATTACGTGGATATAAGTTTGTAAAAAGTTTCTGGTTTGAATACCGGCAGGGTTAAAAAGTATTTATGTTAAATTGTATTTATTATCTTTCACTAAATATTACACACATGAGCAGTTTGGGGTTCGGATTTAGAGTGTTCCTATGGTATCCAACCAGACGCATTGCTGTTGCTACTTTGTCTTGAAGAGCGCTCAGACTCGGCGTCAGCTGGCGTAACCGCATTCATGAACACGTGCTAAAGTGTGTAAGCTGGGAAGTACAACTGCAAGGAAGAGTGTGCGAAGATAGAAAGGCAAAGAAAACAGAAGTTTTTTTGTTTGTTTTTTTGTCAGATGGAATCGAACGTAAAGGGGATCCCTGGGGAAGCCATTTACAGAATCTCTGGCCTCTGTCTTTCTGGGTCTCTGCAAACTACCAGCCCACATATTTTGCTTGTATATATATTTCGTCTTCAGGTGACGGCGTAGCTTGTTTTCTACGAATCACTGGAGAATAGCTTGCATCTGTGGGCGCGTGGACATTGGCGTCAGTATTTTCTGGTTGAATCCCGGCTCAGTGCTCTGAGCGTGGGTTTCCTTAAAGTTTCTCCCTCCACGAAAATGTGAGAACATTTCTTATATTATTATTATTATTATTAATATTATTATTATTACCGCGTATTACTTCCCGTTCGGTTTGTACGTTCGGGTTATTTCTTATAGGCTTACATTCTACCTTCCTAATCCCTTTCTCATTAGTATCAATATGTGGCTACAGTAGTCCCAGGGATTCTTTGGTGCTGACAGACAGTTCACAGCTGACTAAATGTCAGCTACCTAAATGTTGACTGTCAAAAGTGACAGCTCCAAACACATGTTTTTGCAGATCATATGGGTCTGCGTAGGGATACATAATTTGGTCTGGTAACTTTTCAAAGCCGTCAGCTGTCAGCTGTGAGCTGTCACTCAGCACCAAAGAAGCCATGGGGCTACTGTAGCATGGATGGGGTACACATAAAAAATAGAAAGAATTAAAGTTTTTATTTACCGCGTCTTATTACTCTAATGCAGTGGATCCCAACCGGTATGCCACGAAATTTTGAAAGTCTGCCGCCAAAATTTCCCAAGATTTTAACTAAACAAACCATCTTGTGATAAATCTACTACTAGTTCCAGTTTTAAGCCTCCTAAAGTACTATAACGATATAACGATAGCTATTTATCTTTCGGTTTCACTTGGAATGAAGATTGTAACCGACCAGTTTCTAGCTGTATCTTTTTTTTTTTGGAAAATGCTTGAGCAATGAAACAATGGTTTCGACCAAAATGAAGCGTAATTTAACCACCAAACATCCCGGTGAATCCCAAAAACCACGATCATCATATTATTTTTAACATATTTTAAAATCACAACACAAGGCCGCAATTTCTGAAGAAGAAAAAAGGGGGGGTTTCAGTTTAAAGTTGCTGAATTTAATTCAAAAAAAGCACGAAACCACATCTTATTGGAGAGACTATAATTGATATACCAGCTTGTAAGGTCATTGTTGAAATCATGTTTACAAAAATATCTAAATATGAAATTTCAAATCAACTTTGTTCGTTAATACGATAGGCCGAGGTATTACTGAAATGTCTGAGGATATTAGTCAAAATGTTGTCGAGAGAATTAAAGTAAAATGGCAAATTATTTTGAGTGGAAGAGAGGACTGATATAAGAATTCGCTCTTATTATAAACTGCATCTGGATACGAATAATTTTAATTTTTTTATCTAAATTTAATAGGAAAATATATTAAGCCTTTATACAAGTGTGCCATGTAAACATTGTCAACTAAGTGTGCCCTTAAGTGAAAAAGGTTGAGAATCCCTGATCTAATGTATTAGGGTTGAGGAAGGTATAGCTTGGAGTAAATGTACCCTGGTTTTCATGGAAACAATTTATAAAAAGTGCATCCAAACGGGATTCAAAACCCGACCTCCTGTCACCACTAAACTGTACTAGACGAGCTTACCGTTTGATCCACATGTTGACCGATGAAAGTATGTTTTCATTGACTTTCCAACTGTCAGAAAAGTCCCAAGTTACTGTGGCCGTACTGTGGTATTCATGTATCTCAGCCAACGAGTGTGTGGTTACTCTTGACAGTAAGATGAGCCGCGAATGTGAGCAGGAAACAACTTTTTTATTTCAGTGGTTGCAGCCATCTGTAATTCACTTCCGGTACTAAAGGGGCACACCCTACTGGAGCTTTCAGCAACTTGCTTGGATTTTTAAACCATCGTAAATTACTCTAAAACAGAATTTCTTTAATTTAGAGTTTTTTTAAAGAAGAAACATATATATCTAATTATGCTTGTTTATTTGTTAATTTGCTAATGTCTTGATGTAAACATGGCGATATCACTACATGTATCCATTTAAATGCCGTTTTGTTATAAATAAAGTTGTTTAATGCTATCGTATTCTACCTACCACTGTTGGTTCTTTCCTTACCAAACCTACTTATACGCCACTAGCTGTGTTGGTGTGTTAGTACTTATTAGTAGAGCTAATATTGTTACTAGCTGGTATTAATCGAGGATAGTAGATAATAGTACTCGTGTTATATGCAAGTTATTATTAGTAGCCGCTAGTTTTCACAAAAGGATGTCAATTTTAATTGTTTGTTATTAATTCTTATTGATAGATTAAGCCTATTATTGGTTACTAGAACTTGCTAACTGATGCTATTACTCGATAGCATATGCTAATGCTTGATAGCAGCTGTTAGTACTTGATAATAGCTATTAGTATTTGGGCTTAGCTCCTATTAGCTGATTATATTTGCTAGTTCTTCTAGTTTTTGTAAGTAGCTGTCAGTTCTTGATGGTAGGCATTAATATTTGCTCTTAGCACTTAGTAATTGCTATTAGCTACTAGTAATTACTCGTTAACAATATTTTTTATACTCATAGATTAGAAAAAAGTAAATAGCACTATATACCAGATAATATTAAAGATACAATATAAGCTCACTTAAACGACCAACACACCTAATTATTCATTATATTTCAACAAAATTTAATAACTACAGACATTCAAACAGCTATTATTTAATCCTTCAAGAAGATATATTAATAAACTAAATTTCTCATTGAACGCTTATCATATTTGTTTTATATTTAAACAATAAATAAGTAACATTTTAAATATTGTAATTCCTTAATCCGCAGCCTGTGGCAAAGTTGTTGTTTACATTTATAAGGGAACTTAGTTCAATCCCAGATGATGCCTAAAATAATTTACTCGTGGATAAATTTGTAAAAGGTTTATGGTTTGAATACCGGCACGGCTGAATTTTTTTTGTAGTTTAGTTATAAAATTGTATTTATTATCTTTCACCAACATCAACAATGTGGGGCTTGGATTTAGTCTATGCCCTATAACTAAGTTATAATAACCGGTACAAGTGTTGTAGGCGTACAAGATGTAAAATAGTTTAAATGGCCAACAGGTAGTAGAGATTATAATTTTTAGGGAAACGTCTGAGGATATAATGATATAAACCTTGGACATTCTGTTATGGCAGAGTTGGCTCAGAGCCAGCGTGCCCGACTTTTAACCGGAAGGTCGGATTCACTGGACGATTGCTATTCTATTGATGACGATCCAACCTCCCTCCATTTGAATAATTGTCACTTCCTTAATATTCACCACCCTCATATTGTAAGGCGTCACTCTCGCTGGAGTGTCGGTTGATAAGGATGTTTGGATTCGATTCCCGGCTGGGTGTGCCGGAGGTTGATTTTCACACAATGTTGCCTTCCATCCTCTCACCACACAAACTCTGGTGCATTTACTATTAAATCCTCCTCATATCTATCCTCTCAGATTATTTTTAATATCCCTTTGGACTCCGAGCGGTGACTAAGAGAGAGATAAGACGATCTACTCGCATTTAATCTGATCGCTATTGACGGCTAGGTAGAGGTTCAAGTACTGGGAAGGTGCTATAAGGGTGGTTTTACATATGTGGTTTCTTCATTCTTCCTCCTGGATAATGTGGAGACATTTCCTCTAATAAATCACCCTCCACATTTATTCCGCAGGTGGTAGTGTAAGGATCGTGAGTTCAGACCAGTGTGTTTGCAGTTTTTATAGCAAAACTTTTTTTTTGCAAAAAAAAATTATATATATATCGCTTCAGTATAAATATAGAGTTTAATTTTCTTCCCATGGTGATATCAACATTTGTTGAATATACGTCAAGAGCATAACGGCATTTGATGACAAACTTTTTAAATGAAGAGAAAATGTGATCTTCAAATTCCATTATGCTTATGACAAATATTCACTGTTAAGATCTATACGTGGGGAAAATTAAACTAAATGTATAATTATAATGAAACAGTTTCCCACAATCATTGTAAACTCACGGTACACTTAACAAGCCTAACATTTTTGACGGTACACTGTTTTGTTTTGGGTTCGCGCCGTGGCAGCAGAAAATTGATTACGCACACAGTCCAAAGGTTGTGCGGTAGATCAGAATTAGGAGAATGTAGAATTATTCAGAGTCACCAGAACCGGGGAGACTGGGGGTGTTCAAGCCCCCTTGTTTCGATTTTGATGAGGCTGTGACTATCTCAAGCCCCCAAATATTTCCAACCTATATTCAAAACCCACATGTAGGAATATTCCCATCACTTTAAATAATTTCTAAGGGCATTCAATTTTCAAGAGGCCCACTCAAAATAACTTAAAAAGAGATTTAATTTTCAAAAATCATTCCAAGCGAGAACCACTTTAAATTACTTTTAAGGACATCCATATTTCTAATATTTGCTGATAGAGTCTTACTCCTATTACCTTTTGGAGGCATCTAATGTTAAAAAATAATAATTCAGGCGAAGTCAACCTACAAATAGCTTACTCTAGGAGCACCCAAATTAGCAAAAAAAGTTTGTTTTTTCTAATCCTCCATTCCTACCATGTTTTAATATACATTATGACAAACATGGGAATAAAACTATACTACCCATGAAAATTAACCTCCAGAAAATAACTTTAAGCGTCATCAAGGGCTTAAATATTTTACCGAGAAAGGACCTTAGACCATCCTTTCAGTTGAACCATTCCACCCCCTTCCAAAGAGCTTCCGGAGCCCCTGCTAATTTTTTACTGAAGTAATAATAATATTGCGCGTCTACATCAATCAGTAGTGGAAACGATTAGCCAGTACTAATGTACCGTTGTCCAGGGGACGCCCGAATGTACTAATCGTACATCCTTTCCGTGGAGGCTCTTTCCATGCCTCGATGAGATGAGATGGCGGTGATAGTGAGTATGAGGGTGTGGAGCCAGTGAAAACACCTAAACCTAACTGAAGCCTAACCAACCAAACTCTGGCGACCGTTGGGATAATTCCCCTTTCGGTAAAAATACCCAAGATGCCAACCGGGAATCGAACCCGGGATCTCTAGACTCGTAACCAGGTGCACTAACCACTATATCGCAGCTCCGGTTTTTACTGAGGTAACTTTAAACGCTCCAAGGTTAAAGGTTGACATTCTTTTTCTGTGCCTACTTCTTTAGCATTTAGAAACATTTCTTTCAAACTATTAGTAATTTGGGTAAACCAAATTAATTCATGAGGGAACTTTAGATTTGGTCAGAAGTATTTAAAATATCAGTAAATACGAGAAAGTAAGAAATTCGGGAGACGCACGGCTGCCGCTCGTGACTTCATTCGTGTTCTTTCTGAAAAGAGATGTGTAACTCTCTGGGCTACGGCCACACGGCACACTGATTGCGGAAACACTGTACTAAAGCACTGATTGATTTATTGTGTGGATAGCAAAATGTGTGTTATATATAAAAGTTGTAAAGAATACTCGCTTCCATCCCACCATAATTGTCCTTTGAAGCAATTTAAATCATAATTGAGGTTGTATGTTTTATTAATTTTGTTTAAGACGCCAATAAGTTAATAACTCAGGCATTAAGGATGAATTAAAATATATATTATTATTATTACTAGGCCTAATAATACTTTCGAGGGAGGGGTGTTTTAACCCCTAAACCATCCCTCCTCGTACGGCCCTGAATTCAGAATTCAAATACCAAGATGATTGAGGAGCAGGGGAGGGGAGCGAATAGCTAAATTACGATATCTCGGCCTTCAGGACTTGGGATTGAAGGGGCCCTTGAAGTAAAGAAGAGGAGCTTAGGAGTGAAAGGGGGTGGGGACGACGACAAACGTCCTTCACAAATAAAAAAATAAATCAAATCAGTTAAAAGTGTTTTTATCTGTACGGAAGCAACGCGAGCGACAAGAAGACATGTTATTGCCAGCTGTAAATCTCAGAACATAATGGAAGTAGGGCACGGTGGAATTAAGTTCTCATGCGAAGCGAATTTGAAGTTAAGAGCTGTGATCGATGAAGATTTCCTTTCGCTCTCTATGCAGAGGATTCAATAAAACACTACCTTCTCTTGTTATTTTTGAGAAATATGTACAGCGTACAGTCACTGTCATAAATCGAGTACGGAGAAAAATCACTGCCGATTTGTGGGCCAATTTTTGTCTACGGATGTGATTAAATTTTTATTCATAGTTTTGCAATAGCTCTTTGTTCAATCTTTGATCTTTCTCACTACTGGGTCTTACAACAGTCTAGAAAATAGTATTATAGACCTATAGAGGAAAGTATCCTATTATTGGATACCCTGCTATTTAGTCTGATAAGTGGTGAAACCTATATGGAAAGTTATTAACTACTTTCTCAACATGCCTTCAGTCTTCTGTGTGAAAAACTTGACTATAAACGTGTTTTGAGAGAAGTTAAATTAAATTAAGATATTTCTTTAATCACATTGTTTTGGTAACTACTATTTCGAGGTAAATATCCCCGTGTTTTTTTTATATAATTGTATCTGATATGTAAGTATAAGAGTGAAAAGCCCATTCTTGTAAGAATCCACCATTGTTCGTATTTTGTTGTAGTTATTTCGATGGTCAGCCATTTTATTTTAGTGAGCATGCTGCCATATTATCGGATGTTAAAGGTTTCCTATTTTCAGATATCCGATTTTAGGAATCCTTTTTTCTCTATTCAATGTATTTATTTGCGTGGAAGCTTATTTTGTTTAAAGGTGCTACTAACTTTCTTTGTATTTAATTTTTATATTGCTAGATTTTTTTTTTAAAGGAACTAAAATATTTATAAATAATTGTTTAAAATATATTATTATAGTATGATTAAATAATTTTTTGTGTACCTTTTACCATGATAATACTTTACAGATGACTCCATCATTTTCAAAATTGAAAAGAAGAGATTGGGATCCCATGAATATGGCAAAGTTCAGTCGAAGCAGGTCGAAAAAAAGAAATGGGAATTTTAAAAGCATCCAAAGCCTTTCATTTCTCAAGATCTACTCTAGAATGTTACGTTAGTCATAAAATTAAATCTATAGATGAATTGCTGGAAACAAAATTAGAGCCTAGTCCTACCTTGCCCAAGAATCTTGAAAACGAATTGGTTGACTATTGTTTGCGTATCGAAGAAAGATTCTTCGGTTTACGTTCATAAGATATTCGCCGGCTCGCGTTTCAACTTGCTTTTCTAAATTATTTAGCTCATCCTTTCGCTAAGGATAAGGGATGTGCTGGAAAAAAAAGTGGCTTAGAGGTTTTCTTAAACGTCACCCCCAAATTTCATTTAACAAACCACAACCAATTTCAGCTGCTCGTATAAAGGTTTTTAACCCTGAAAATGTAGCGATTTTCAACGATATTTTAGATCCAGAACTTGAGAAGATAGGATATGCACCAGTCTATCTTTTTAATACTGACGAAACGGGAATTACGATCGTTCAATATAAGCAATCGAAAGTGATTGGCTTAGAGGGAAAGAGACAAATTGTAACTTTATGGTCAGCGGATAGAGGTGCATTAGTAACGGTAGTGACTTGTATGAGTGCACGTGCTTGTTACGTACTTCCACTGCTAATGCTTCCGCGGAAAAATATGAAAAACGAATTATTGGACGGGGCTCCCCCAGGCATAGTTGTTGCATGTCATATTTCAGGATCGATGCAACAACATATCTTTACTAAATGGCTACAACATTTTGTACGTACCACAAACAGTTCCAAAAACAACACATTGTTCTAATTTTGGATGGACACTTTCCTCATGCTCGTAATATTGAAGTTATCAATATTACACGAGACAATGGTGTCACAATAGTACTGCTTCCGCCCTCCCCCCCATTCGACACATAAAATGCAACCATTGGATGTGTTGTTTATGAGCCCGTTTAAAATATACTACGCTCAAGAAATTGAGACTTGGCTAAAGAACCGTCCATGGCGAGTTGTCACTTATTTTCAAGTTGCTAGTCTCTTTGGAAAGGCGTATCTGAGAGCTGCCACTGAAAAATCCGCCACGAATGGCTTTAGAATGACAGGGTTGTAACCTTGTTGCCAAGAATGATAGAATATTTGAAGTTCCAAATGATGGCCAAGGTGAAGGCGATTCAGAAAAGAGAAGCACTTGTTTAATTAAACCTACTGATATAAGTTCCATACCATCTCTTCCCAAGAGAACCACTACAGAAAGAGTTGACAAATGATGTGGCACTGCCATTCTCGTGACAGGAACACCACATAAGAAAACCACACACATATGTCAAGATAAAAAAAAAGTATCTTGTTCAAACACATTTAATATTAGTAAACCTTGTGATAGAAGGAAGCAATCCATAAGAAGGCGGATTCTTGAAGATAGTTCAAGTAAAGATGAAGATCCAGTGTTGATGGACACGGATTATGATGAAAATGATTTTCAATCAGAAGGTATTGACGAAGAAGATTCAGTGTGTATTTTTTGTGGGAGGTGTTATTCAATTGATCGCTTGATCGCAAAGGGGAAGAATGGATCAGATGTACAAATTATCTTAAATGGGGGCATGTAATTTGTACTGGGAAATAAAAAGCACTGAATTTAGTCTGTAGATTTTGTTTGAAAAAGTAAGTCTATGAAGCGTATGAAACAATTTATTTACATGTACAGTAATTTTATTTTGATTAGAAAAAGTATGTGAACTATATTTAACTGTTAGGTTAAATTGTTATTATATTTCATATTGTATGTATTATTTTAATATAAACATCTACGTATTAAATTGGTTGTGTTTGCGTTTTGATATTAGTAATTTCAAATAATTTGTCAAAACTTAAGATGGCTATATTGATGATATCTCAATATCGGTTACTGTCCTATATTATGAGACCTGGTCACCTGATATCGGAAATTTCCTTAATTACAGAAAATATTAAATGTGTGTGTAGTTTTTTAAAATAAACAAACGTATCAACAAAATGTGTTTGTAAATAAAAATATTGACAAATATGTTACTATTTAATTTAAAGAAATATATATTATTTGTGATTTTAAAAAAAGTATCCGAAAATTGGATACACTCCTCTATATTTTAATTAGGCTAATGGTAAAAAAATGAGGAAAGTAGAATTAGTAGAATATGCACCTGCATATGTTAGTGGTAAATGGATGAAGAAGGTAGAATTGTTAGGATATCCCATTGTAAATGTTGCCGCTATGCGATAAGAATGCGGATGAAATGAATCTGGAAGACGACCACACGCCGATCTTGTCCAAGCGGGCTGCCTTAGCATATTCCTTGGCCCCTTCTGCCCATTTTTCTCGCTTGCTCACTATTTTGCAACAATATTACTCGAGTATGTGCGGCCTGCCTCACCGTATCTCCGAAATTCTGCTCTTGTTGCATCACACTTGTTGCTTGAGACCACATAGAACCCCAACCTCAGCCCCCGCCTGCGTTTGCTAGTGGTAAATGGATGAGGGAGGTAGAATTAATAGAAAATGCACCTGAATTTTCTTAGAGGGAACGTGTGAAAACATTTAAGAAAAAATATCCTTAGTACACCATACCATAATTCGAACCTCCACCTCCCGATCATCAGTAAACCAGACTAGATGAGCCTGACCCTTAGTCCACGTGTCCATCAATGTGAATTCGTTATTCGATTTTTTTTAAATATACATAATATTCACATAAACTCAGGGTATAAGTATCAATAAAATATCTGAGCCTAAACAATCCACCCGCTATCTTAGTCCCCTAAATAAATTAGCTTAAGAAACACGTGGGTTCAAATCGGTCTCAATTATATTTGTGTCTTAATAAACACTGAGCCTATAGCGACTGAAAGGCTAGTAGTAGTAATAATAATAATAATAATAATAATAATAATAATAATAATAATAATAAACATCAATATTTAAAAAAATCAGTAGACCCAGTCACTAAACAATTAATTAAAAAACAACAACATGTATACAATTTTATTTACAATGTAAAACACTATCCTGATATCCAATTTGAACAAAATCTTAAGAACAATTTTTGGAAAATTTTGAATTAAAAAAAAATCAGTCCTAGGTAAACTATCCTTAATTTTATAGATGTAATCAAAATCATTCTTTACCCTTTAGACCATTTAACGTGTAAATAAATATAAAGTTTGAACAAAATCCATTGAACAGTATCGGGAGTAGCCCAGATACAGACGGACACAGGGGTGTCAAGATCTATCATAATCTCGAGGTCGAGAAATGTTCACGATTACAATACTTTATCTATATGAAAAAGTAAAAATGATATGGTTGCGCCTCCTCACTAGAATGAAAGGAAAATAAGGGCCAAAAGCAAAGTACTGTGCATCGAAGATAAACTTAATTATTTGCAAAACACGGTGAATCAAGAGCAAATCAAACACTTTCATAAACCTGATATATTTTGGGATTTTTTTTTTATATTTTAATGCAAATACTTGCATACATACCTAATCACGCCGTTTCCTTACGGAGTAGGCAAGAATCTGTGCGTATAGGTTAATAAACAACTCCGAACTTTATCCCTTCAGTTAGATCCATACACCAAGTCATACATGCTCTTTTATTCTTAAAACTCTTAATGTTTCTCTTTTTCACACATTCATCTACAAAACTCAACCACGTCCTACATGGCCTAATTATGATTATAATTGGCAAAGTAGAAATAATTCTTTAAAACAGTGGTTCTCAACCTTTTTTGGGTCATCACCCCTTTGATTCCGTAAACTCATGCCTAATGACCCCTACTCAAACTTAATAAAAACATTATTTAGAATAGCGGTTTGCACGACCCCCTGAGAAGGGAAATAATACAATAACATTCTTACTCGCTTATTCTATGGCATTAGGAACTCAAAAGTTCAATGTCACACTTACAAAAGTACACCACCTATCCCTATCCTGATCTAATTATATCCAGTCCACCTCTCTTTCAGGTCCATTTTAAAGTTATCCTTCTATCTGCGTCTAGGTCTTCCCAAAGGTCTCTTCCCATTGGGTCTGTCAGTCAATACCCTGAACAAGAATCTAAAATCTCCCATTCGTTGCATGTCCTGCCCACCGTAATCTACGAGACTTAACTATTCTAACAATGCCTTGTGATGAGTACAGGCTATGTAACTCATCGTTATGTTACCTGATTATATTTTTTTAACGGTAAAAAAGGATTAATTAAATATTGAGATGAAATTGGTTGATATATTTTTTATTATTATCTAACATTTTTTATATGAACACGTTTTAGCAAAATAAAAAAACATGAGAAAGTGAGTTTATTATTTGATTAATTATTACAATACAATACAACACAAAGCAATACCATACAAGACAAATTACAGAATATTACAATTTACAGATAAATTTAAGTTTAGAAATATTCATTATTATTACTATTCTAGAAAATCTGGTTAATGTGCCTCTTAATGTGTATTTATAGAATATAGAGCTGAAGGCGCAAACTTGTAGATAAACAAGGTAAAATTATATAAATTACATAACTAATGATGGGTTGTTTCATAAAATAAACTGTTTACTATATAATTAAAGGTGTTATTCTGACACAAATGGTATTTTTATATGAATAGTATTGTTACACCTAGACTAAAGTATACTTTTAAACTAAATAGGTGACCTGGTGGTCTAGGGGTAAGATGTCAGACTTCTATGCTGGAGTGCGAGGTTCAATCCTCGGTTCCGGCACGGATTTATCTGATTGCCAAACCCTTCCTTCACCTCTGACAAGACGTGTATTAACCACAACTTGTGAATGTGTGGAATACCAGGCCTCCACCGTGGTTCGGATACCACGTTAAACTGTAGGTCCTCCATTTCATCTAACAATCACTCTACCATTGTGCATTAGCGTAAGTGCGTATAACCCGAACGGGTAGTAAGACGCGGTGCAAATAATATAACTAGATGATAGTACTAAACAAATTGTGTAGTCGAGTATTACAAAATCATAGGGCTCTTTTTTTGTTATTTCTATTAATATTGTTAAGACGATTATTATTATTATTATTATTATTATTATCATCATCATCATCATCATCATCATCATCATCATCACTAATACTAAAACTAATACCAATGACTCACTTCTGGATCGTCAAGAATAATATAATATAAGGTTGATTTAATTTGAATTTTGATAAATATAAAATATTTTGGTTCAACGAGTTCTAAGTTTTTGCACCAATCCAACGAAAGCTTGATTTCATAATACAACTAGTTTTAGCTTTTGACACTTTTAGTTTTTTTTGTCTTATTTCTGGTCGATTAGGTTTGATTAACTATTTAAAATCCAAGCAAGTTGAAGTATTTATACCATGTATGATATCATACATAAGTATTAACATCTTATATTTAATTTGCTGTCTCATATTTAAGAATCCAATTAATCTAAATAATGGTGTACTATGTGCTTTGAAATCTGAAAGAGTTATAATTCTGCCTCTTTTTCTATAACAATACTAGTGGTTGAAGATGGTTTGTGTAAGAGAAATAATTCAATACAAATATGACTTTATCTATATATTAATTTATTCACTCACCTAAGTTAAATTATGCAAATACTAAATGGTATACCCGTTCTTCGCACGGGAATCTATAAAGTAACTGTCATTTTTAGTATATAAGAGAACACTTTTTTTATTAAGTTAATTATAATAAAATTTTATCTCTTTTGTTGTTGTTGTGATTTTGTTAATCTCCAAACTACACAAGTCTAAATAATTCCTTTTAACAATATTGCTTAAAATTGTTATTTGGAGTCAAGGTTTTTATAATTATTGAATTAGAGATACTTTTTTGAAAGTTTTACAAATCTCGAATCTCTCGAATATCATAAGATTCGTGATTCTAGCGTCTCATCTCTAATACTCTCTTTTGTAGTTTTGTCTTTCTACTCGTCTTGTGTCAACTGTTTTTTGTTTTTTTTTCAGGATTAGCTACACTTTAGCTCTCACCTCATTCAAAGATTGACTTCTTCATGGTTTCCTACGTGTATCATGTGTCGACTGAGGTCTAGCCAGAGTGATGAAACAAGTATATCATTGAACGCTCACAAGTGAAACATGTGTTTTACAACTTCAGCGGAGTTATTTTCCGTCGAATAAAGCGCGCGTGTGTTTTATTTTCAGCTCGATATTGGATTTCATCTGTACAGTGAACTAGCTGTGTTGGTAAATGATCGATATTCTCCAGGAGGAATTTAAATTCCTATATAGGTGTAATGTTAGCAGATATGTTCAACCTTCTACTCGCGTCGGGGACTTTAACCAGGGACCCCGTAAGCTCTTCGGGAATGGGGGGCAATGTAGGAACTTCTGGTGAAACATTAACTATTCGTAAAGGTAAAAGTACAAGTGATGAGGGTAAAAGAATAGGTATACAATTATTTTTCAACACGTACACACATACAGAAGATTATTATTATTATTATTAGCACCGCGTCTTACTACCCGTTCGGGTTGTACGCACTTACGCTAATGTGTAATGGTAGGGTGATTGTGAGATGAAATGGAGGACCTACAGTTTAACGTGGAATCCGAACCACGGTGGAGGCCTGGCATTCCTCACATTCACAAGTTATGATTAATACACGTCTTGTCAGAGGTGAAGGAAGGGTTTGGCAATCAGATAAATCTGTGTCGGGACCGAGGATTGAACCCCCGGACCCTCAGAACACAAGTCCGACACCTTACCCCTAGACCACCAGGTCACCCATACAGAAGAGTAAAAATGTATGAATTAAGTAAAGGGCGGAAGAAGTTTCGTGAACATGGGTGTAATTGACTCACTCGTGAGCCCAAGGTTCGATTCACGACAGGATACTTTGAGGGTGTTTTATCATGACAATCACACAATGGGATGTCGCATCTATTCCCCATGACTAATTCTGGTATTAGTTAGTCCTTAAAAATTCACCCTCTTTTTTTATTTCTCCTGTTCTTTGCAAATTTTAGTGGTTAACCCGTAGTGGTGGTAACCAGGTTTTAATAAAAGCGCAGGAGGTATTCCACCAGGAGCTCTGTACATCCAGCGAGAAAGAGAACGCGGTTGTGTGTGTCCGTCCACGCCTTTTTAACCAGCTTCCTGGCTGCTGTAACACATCACACACAGCAGCCACAAGCATCCACACAGTACACAGGAACAAAACAAATGACTGCTGTGGCAAGGACACGCCCTAAACAACACACACACACACACACACACACACAACTAGTGTTGTTATTGTCTGCTACAATAGGCCAGCTGGATCGGGGAGACAAGTCTTTGACTTATTAAAACCAGTCCAGTTCATTGTAGCCCGGCTCTTACCAACGGGTGTTTGGAATTAGCTCTTAGAATGATGATAATAACAGGGCCTTACCGATGAAGGGGGATGTTTATGGTGTTAACACCACCACCACCTACAAAGTATTATTAATTATATATTTTTATATTCGTACACATTGTCCAAGCTGGTAGCGGATGGAGTCTTATAAGATATAAAAAAATCTACAACACCAATTGTGTTTAAAACTTTGAATTTCCTCAAGAAGTGTTTAATGTATAACAAACTCTTTGCCATCTCCTATTGGGGGACTTCTCCACGACCCACTTCACCACCTACCCACCCCAAATCTAAACCCCTAAAAGAAAAATCTGGGTAAGGGCCTAGATAATAATAATTGACTAGTAGGATATTTAACCAGCACTTAAAAACATCGGATTGTATCATTTAAATCTCGACTTAGAGGAGTCATTTATCCACCACCTTCTTTTTTTTTGTACCATGTATTACTACCCGTTCGGATACTCGCACATTTACACTAATAGGATAGCCGTTAGTAAGGGAGAATATAGAGGATATGCACCCACATTGGCGTGGGAGAGTGAGTAGCTATTTACTAACAAATACTTCTTTGGAACTGAAACGTCAACTTTACCGTCACTGGAAAACCAGACTCAACGAGGGTGACGACTTTGTCCGCATGCTCACCCGTGTGGAGTATAACGAATCCTTGCTTATTTTAGTCTAGATAAACCTGGTTTATTTGTGCCTAGTAAATATAAGATTGTCTCTAAACAAAAAAGTTACGTGTTAAATTGGTCACTGGCATAAAAATAAATGGTAAGAGACAATCGTACATAGTTTCTTCTATAGTCTAGTGCAGGAGTGGCCAACCTTTTTAGAGCTAGAGAAATTACACTGTTATAAATTATTTAGTGGAACCACTGTAACCAGTTCTCCTCACCTTCCCCCCCTGCCATTTGCCAAATATATTTTTATGGAACACATTTGATATCAAGCTAAGAAAATAATATTCACTGCTCCTTTATTCATTAACAGTAATTATTATGGGCGTATTACAGTTGGGCTACGTTTAAAAGGGCATCATAAATCCCAAAGTACAGTTAGGCCACGAGTTCCTTCTTGGGGATTGTAAACAAGGCGTACTGATGTACTAACTTGGCCATGGCAGTTGTGACACTCCATTTAGGGTGGTTGTAAATGTTTTCTCAAGCTGAGCTGAAAAGACCAACTGATGTATAATAAAACACAACAAAATACTAAGCTAATTTAACCTAGCTTAACCTAAACTAGTCTAACCTAACTTAACCTAAACAAGCCTAAACTAATATAAGGCAAAAAGATTGGTGGAGCTGAATTCAGATCTACCCGCAGGTCTATTATTTGTTATAGTCCTCCTGGTCAGTGACCGTGGCCCAACTAAGCTATTACGATAATCCTCCTGGCCAGTGATTGTAGCCCAACTAAGTTATGAAGATAATCCTCCTGGCCATTGAACGTGGCCCAACTAAGCTATAATGATAATCCTCCTGGCCATTGAACGTAACCCAACTAAACTATGATGATAATCTTCCTGGTTAGTGACCGTAGCCCAACTAAGCTATGACGATAATCCTCCTGGCCATTTCGTGGCCCAACTAAGCTATGACGATAATCCTCCTGGCCAGTGAACGTGGCCCAACTAAGCTATGAAGATAATCTTCCTGGCCATTGAACGTAGCCCAACTAAACTATGATGATAATCCTCCTGGCCAGTGATTGTAGCCCAACTAAGCTATGAAGATAATCCTCCTGGCCATTGAACGTAGCCCAACTAAGCTATGAAGATAATCTTCCTGGTCAGTGAACGTGGCCCAACTAAGCTATGAAGATAATCTTCCTGGTTAGTGACCGTAGCCCAACTAAGCTATGACGATAATCCTCCTGGCCATTGAACGTAGCCCAACTAAACTATGATGATAATCCTCCTGGCCAGTGATTGTAGCCCAACTAAGTTATGAAGATAATCCTCCTGGCCATTGAACGTAGCCCAACTAAGCTATGATGATAATCTTCCTGGTTAGTGACCGTAGCCCAACTAAGCTATGACGATAATCCTCCTGGCCAGTGACCGTGGCCCAACTAAGCTATGACAATAATCCTCCTGGCTAGTGATCGTGGCCCAACTAAGCTATGACGATAATCCTCCTGGCCAGTGAACGTGGCCCAACTAAGCTATGAAGATAATCTTCCTGGTCAGTGAACGTGGCCCAACTAAGCTATAACGATAATCCTCCTGGCCAGTGAACGTGGCCCAACTAAGCTATGAAGATAATCTTCCTGGTCAGTGAACGTGACCCAACTAAGCTATGAACTTTTGGGACAAGGGGTCCGTGGCCCAGCTGTTATGTTCCGATTATTATAAACTGAAATATTAAGTTATTTTACGGTATTTTCTGAAGTAATAAAACCCATCAAGGTTCTTTAATCATTAATTTTATAATTATATTGAAGAAAATAAAGTTAAATGTTATGGAAAAACAATTTCTTCATTAGAAATTAAAATAAAATTATAGTGAACCTAACTTATCTATATAATACCAACGTGATTTTTGAACCTGCTCTTCACTTAACAATTTCTCATTGTTATATTCGGTAAATTAAGTACGGAGTTGTTTTTTGAACTATATGCACAGTTTATTGCCAGCCCTGTAAGGGAACGGCGTGATTATGTATATAGGTTCGATGTAATATAAATGTACATCTTTCATAGTTTAACGAAATTTACTTTTTTATAACATTAATGGAAGAAAATGTTTGGTCATATATAAATGTGGAGCCGAATCTACACACAAAAGCAAAATCGTGAAGATCAGGAATCTGTTTTTTAAGAAAGAATTTTAAAAATTCGATCAGATTAGGAGTACTGTGTGATCTACATTGTTTTTTAAACTTATCACAAAGTTCAGAGGGTTTTAGATTTCCAATATTTCAATTTGTAGTAATGTGGCCTATTTATGTTTATCACACTGTGAAAGATAAATTGGATTTATCAATAAGTCTATGATACTCTTTTCAGATGCAAAAGAACAAAACCCAATTAAAATCACTCACATAAAGATGTAAATGCTGCTTTGTATTTTTATGATTCAGGATATTTACTTACAATTTGCTGGATAATTGTTGGAAAAAGATCAAGTCCACCCTAATCCAAGCTGTTACAAAACAGTTTTAGCTTTAATGGGAAACTATTGACGTCATTAAACATTATTGGAAATAGATTAGAGAGAGATGGCGGGCCATTCAAAATGTTCTGGTGGGCCACTGTTTGGCCCTTGGACCGTTATTAGTAAAATAACCTTAAAAACATATTTAGAAACATGAAAACACTTTCTTATTTATTATATAAAACACTCCTCAAATAGGTAGCCTCTTTGAACACAATTGTTCATGTTATTGACCAAGAAAAAACATTCCTCATATATCCATTTTCAACAAATTCGCTAGAACAAATTTCAAAAAATTTGAAAATTTTGTCTTTTATCAACTACCCTTAATTTTAAGGCTTGAATAAAAATCTCAATTTGGCTTCAAGGCATGACCATAATTATGATATCTAAATATCAAGTTTTAACAAAATCTACTATTACTAAATCGTTTCGGGTGTAGATCCAGGTCAGACAGACAGGCACACATGAGGACAGCTAGAATAGTAAAACCCAGTGTTTGAGTTCGTTGGTACATAAATCAGATCCATCATAATATTAAGGTCGAAAATGTCTACGATCACTTTATTTTTATAAGTTGAATAAAAATGTTAGAAATAATTTAAAGATTGTTTGATCACCCTTAATGAGAATGAGTCATGTACAATGTGACTTGCGATTAAAGATTTGCACAGCGCGCGATGATTGGACGACCGTGTCTGCATCACTATCGCGCTGACCTTGTCGCGGCCATTGTGTTGTCTCAGATAAAACACAATCGCTCCCCGGAAATGATGAGATCCGGGACACTTCATTGACGGAAGGGTTCGCTCCCCCCACCCTACCACCCATATCTCCCTTTCTTCACCCCTTCCTTTTCTCCGCGAAACTTTCCAGCGGCACTGGGTCATCCGTTAACAGCCGTCGCTAATAAATGAACTGATTTGAGCCGGCCGGGAGGGTTTGGCAGCAAAAATCGCGGGTCTTTTTCTTAAGTGAGGACACAGAGGGCTCTACCCTGACTGACCATAATGAGTAATAGGAGAGGGGGTACGCCGAAGAGCTGTTGAGAACGCCCCCAAGAGGGGTAGGGGGGACTAGCAGGTTATCGGAGAGCCGCAGTGAAGTTTCCTTAAGGTGGGGTGCTAGTGAGCACGAATTTAGTGCGCTAATTTTGCAGTTTTTATAGCATAAACATTTTTTGAACAAAATAAATCAAATTTGTCTTCTATAGAAACATATAGTTTAGCTTTCTGCACGTGCTAATATCAACAGTTTTTGAATATCTGGCATGAGCATGGTGGCATTTGCTGACAAACTTTTTAAATTAAAAGAAAAAGTTGTTATTAAATTCCAGGACATCCTCACCAGATATTCAAGGACTGTTGAGATTATCATGTGCAGAAAACTAAACTATATGTTTCTATAGAAGAAATATTTGATTTATTTTGGCAAAAAATGTTAATGCTGTAAAAACTTCAAAAATACTTCCCTAAACTCACGCTCACTAGCACCCCATCTTAAGACGGAAATGACAGGATACCGCAGAGCCAGTATGGAGGCTTCCTGAAGGCTGCCTAGGTAGCCGAGATATTGCCAGTCAGATGTTGCACTTAGGTTAAATATTGACCAAACTTTTAATGGTACAAGAGTTTGATGTTTACTGGAATGAGCTTAAACTATTTTGTATAAGCCTATATATAGATGTACTTATAAACTTAGTTTATAAGTTGGAATTGGCCAATCTGAAAAGTCTAAAAATCCACGTATTTTGGTGGTTGATCATAAATGTCAGGGAAACTAAAGGTAACTGGTATAGGAATGTAGAATGGGTCTTTGTGAATTGAATGATGTGTTACAGCCTCAAAGGTATTTGTTGATGACGTGTTTAACTTGCTCATATAGTATTGTAAATATTGCAAAAGAAGACGGTCAGCTGTCAGCAACAACAACATTTAGTTTCAAGCAATAACAGCAAATTCTAAACAACACACACAAAATGTTTAACTAGTTTAGTGTCGAGTATACTTGTTGTAGCACGTGTTAAAATAATAATTACTGTGACCAACTAATTGCTGTTGATTGGTCCGGGGACAAGACCATTGAGAGGTAATTGACCTCCTCCTGGCGGTTAAATACGACAGTCTTTTATATAGATCAATAGAGCTGCGATGTCATTTCACTTGCGGACTATCATAATGACGGAGGTCGGATTTCGTGTTGCTGATTATTAATTTTGATCATGAGTTCTCATTACAGAGTGAGGGAAGCTTTCGTTCAGTTAGGGTATGTGATTCTGACTTTGAGGGCCAGTTTCATAGTCAGATTTAGTACGCCTAAGATGCGAGTCGATACTAAATACAGGACGACACTTACCTAGGACTAAAATGGAATGGGCCAGTTTCACATAAGAAACTGGCCCATTCCATTCAATTTCAGGTAGGTGACGTCTTGTATTTAGTATAGCGCCGCACTTGAGGCGTACTAAATCNAGTTTCACATAAGAAACTGGCCCATTCCATTCAATTTCAGGTAGGTGACGTCTTGTATTTAGTATAGCGCCGCACTTGAGGCGTACTAAATCTGACTATGGAACTGGCCCTGAGAATCAAGACCAGTAGTACAGCTAAATAACACGTAGGAACCACGTACTAAAGTTACCATGCATCGGCATGGGCGAACAGTAACGGAGACAAGCAGATCTCCCAACTCTACTTAAAAACAATTAGTGCATGTCTGCTGACACGACGGTCTCCCTTCTAACCAATATCTTTAACCAGGCATGACTATTATTACATTTTCTGTACTTTTTGCTACATTATCTATTCACGTACTTGTTCAATAAACCCTCATAAACCAGTTTCAATTTACTTATCTCAGTCGCACCTTTCTTTCCCTTACCCCGCTAACATCTTGACAAAGTGCGCCGAAGGGGAGGCAGGTGGTGATATCATTTAATAGGGGGGTGGTAGTACAAATTGTATTTGCATTTGGATTTTCCTTCCTCCCTGTGTGTTCTCCTAATCCCGGACAACTCCACCCAGTAACGCTTTAACCCACTTGGTTTCTGAACTTTATGAATTTCTGCTTGACTATTCTAGCATCTGACAGGATAATGGAGAGCCGTATGATAGATTCTTAAGGTTGGTTTAACACCAACGAGTCCCGAGTCGAGTCGAGTCCAATCTGACTCTAGAGTCAAGGCCTTTCACACTAATGAGTCGAGTCATTGAGTCCACTAGTTTGATCAAAGAGCTCGTGCAAGATGGATGCATTCCTAGCGGTTTCTATAAATACAATTGTATGGAGGCGCTGGCGTTGACGTATAGAAAGACGTCACTTAATGTGGATCTATCCACTTAATGTAAAACGATGCACCTTTGATGTATTTTCACATTTGTTTCCAAATAGTGGAAATTGCATTTCTATCCCGATCTTCGGGATGGGATGGGTTATAAATCGAAGGATTCTCTTGAACGAGAACAATGAGGGATTCAGTGTCCATGCTATTAGCCTTTGAAAAGTATGTGGAAATAATACACTTGACTCGGCTGGACTGACGAAATCTGTAATCTGCCGCATCATGGACTCTTGACTCACCTGGACTCTGTTAGACTCTGGGTGACTCGACTCAACGGTGTGAAAGGTATTGGTCCTCCATTGTGCTATCAAATACAATATGTACTTGTCTCAATTGGTGAGTCAGACTCGACTTGACTCGGGACTCGTTGGTGTGAAACCAACCTAATGCGGCAGAGTACAGATTTCGTCAGTCCAGCCGAGTCAAGTGTATTATTTCCACATGCTTTTCAAGTCTAATAGCATGGACACTGAATACCTCATTGTTTTCGTTCAAGAGAATCCTTCTATTTATAACCCCTCCCATCCCGAACATCCGTATAGAAATACAGATTCCGCTATTAGAAAACAAATGTGAAAAACTACCAAAGATGCATCGTTTCATGTGGTAAATCCACATCAAGCGACGTCTTATTTAGGCGTCTACGCCAGCATCTCCGTATAATTGTATTTATAGAAACCGCTAGGACTGCATCAATCTTGCACGAGCTCTTTGATCAAACTAGTGGACTCAATGACTCGACTCACTCGTGTGAAAGGCCTTGACTCTAGAGTCAGATTGGACTCGACTACATGAGACTCGACTCGACTCGAGACTCGTTGGTGTGAAACCAACCTTAGAGCTGACTAACATGTCATTGGTAGAGATAGGGTGGATTCGCTTTTGCGAAAAAACGTGAAAAGAAAAAAAAGGGGGGTCGAAAATAGGGTATTTATAAGTTTTCTTTGCGTTTCATGGCATTTGAAAGTGTTTAAAGCGATTTTTATTTCGCGAATTAACGCGAAAAACGTGATTTTGAGAGTATTTTAGCTAAATTATTCTATTTAGCGAAATAGACGCGAATTCCCTGAAAATGCTGTGCATTTAAATAAAATGCTGAGAATTTCTATAAAACGATGTTTTTCAGCGGAAATAAGTGATTAAAAAATCATTGAGTTTCACTCGTCTGTGTGCTTCAGCTCGGGTTTTACTTGCATCCTGTGCCTTCCACAGCCCATCCGGCTAATCGCCACATTCCGTTAGTCGTTGCTTTTATCATGAATTCTTTGTATAGGCCCTAAAAACATTGACGAAAGACATTTTTACCTATTTTGCTACAAAATGCTAAATTATGCCACAAAACACTAAATTTCCAATAATTAATGCTAAAAAAACTTAAAATTAATGCTATTTTACCCTATCTCTAGTCATTGGATATACTGCTAAGGCTCCTTAGCGGTACATCAACGTTACAGTTTTACCGATTCTTGAAATAATTTGTTATTTAAATTAACGCTAGGAAAAATAATTACGCAAAAATGTTTGGAATATTGTTACCTAAAAATAAAATACTATATATACCAAACAAAACATTCAAATTTAAAGAAAACACCGAAAATTGCGTTTCATAAGAAAATATTTAATTAGTAGCATTTTATTATAAACAGTATTATATTGAACCGATGTGCGTTTTTAAAATCAGTTTGAAATTAATTTATATTAGTCAAATTAAATGTGAAAATTAAGCTTATCTACTAAAGCATGCCTTAAAAGAGGGCTAACATTTGATTGGAGAGTAGATATGGAGATTCTTTAAAAGTGCGCTAGAATTATGAATAAAAGATACACATCCGCTTTTTGTAAAATTAAAATTGGGTATTTAGGATTTTTAAAAGGCTTATCCAAGGAATTATTGGAATTAAATATAAGGCTAGTTTGCTGAAGGGCAAAACGATAAAATATTGATTTTCTCAAAATCCATTCTAGCAATTTGGAATAAATTTCATTTCTATGCATTATTTAACAATACTAACAAAATGGCAACCCTCTTTTTCCCATTAAAATGACTTTGAGGTTACTTTACAAAAGCGGAAATTTCCAATTTTGATAATAACCCCGCAACTACTGTAACTTAAATACGAAGTAACTTATTATAAAGTTGTAGTACTATTGTGAATAAAAAACTTTTACTTGAAATATATTTTTATAAAATCAATAGTTTCCGAAATATTGGCATTGGCAAATATATTTTTTAAATTGAGGTCTTTGAAATCGGGAAATGATTGTTATGCGCTTTTGTTGAATAAAGAAGTTACTTTTTTTTCTCAATATTTTTCTGTTAAGGTCTATATTAATTCATATATGCTCTTTGGTGGAATGTGATTTACAATTTTTTCCATCATGTTTCTGCAACAATGTCCACTATTTTGCTATAAAAATCTTGCAAGTTTTTAGAAAATGTCTCCATTTTTAGGAGAGACGTTTGTATGGTGTACTATTCATTTTCTTAAAAATTGAGTATTACTTTACGCAAATACCAATGTTTAGTTTTTGCTTTTGAGAAAATAGTTACGAGTTTCAAATGTTTTGTAAAAGTGTTCACCATCATTCGATACTATTGTCTTAATACATTGACAATATTAATTTTAGTAAATAAAAGGGTATGTGCTAGAATTCTTTCCGCGGCACAATGCAGCCATGTTGTAATAAAGGACCACTACAAGGAAACAATAAAGTAGCTCGATAATCACTGAATTGACTTGTTAAACTAATGTCAACACAAAACAATTGAATTTTATTTGTTTCCCTTTTAAAATCCTGTTTCTAGGTGTGTGTGTTTAGTGTGAGTATCGCAATCTAAGAAAGTTAGTTTGTAAATCATGTTCTGACTGCTGATATAGCATTGTGTTTGTGAAGTACAATCCAATTTTCATATAAAAAAACTTAATCTGACAGCTAAAATAAAATTACTAGAACTACTTACACGTGTTAAAACGTCAGTTCAAGTAATCCCAGCTGTCATTTTTGATAAATAATAACTACCTATAAAATAATACTGACAATATATTAAAATATTTTCAATGTTGACTTCAAAAATAATGTTTGTATTTTCTAAAAGTTTCATCCTACCAGAATCCTACCATAAAAAATAATCTCCATGAGTGAGTTAGTCAAAAACAAAAAAGGCCGACCTGTTACCAAACTAAGAGAACAGTTTGTATTTATAATTTAGTTTGTTAAGGCCGGTGACTGACTGACGTTTTGATCGCGTTTTGGTCGCTGCGACACAAACGCCGCGACCAGGGTCTTTCTAATGTATTGCGTTGTTTAATATGAGAGGGGTCAGACTAGCGACACGGACGCCGCGACATATTTGAAAACGTCAATGTGCGCGTTTCTTGGGCGTAGCGACCCCTCCCATATGAAACAATGCAATAGGCCTACACTAGAGCGACCCTGGTCGTGGCGTTTGTGTCGCAGCGACCAAAACGTCAGTCTGTCACCGGTCTTAGTTTGCTTATGAATCGCATCGGCGAGCACCTGCACTAAACTTCAAGCTCGACTAGTCTGTTTTTTATGCTACCGTAAGGCCAGGGATCGAATCCCGGCTTGTGCATAGAGAGTGGTTTTCTTTTCTTTAATATTTCCCCACTTTTCCTACATCCAAATACGAAAACACGTCTTCTGAATTCTACCTTCTTCGTACTAATGTCAATATGCAGATAGCCAGGACGACTACAATTCTGATTTTCATAGGAAGACCTCTATTTGAAAACTGGAAACTCATGTTGCTACAATGGCCTAAATACAAATATTACAGTTGTATTTATACAATTAGTTTATTTAATTAATAATTATTAATAATAGATTACGGTGGGCGGGACATGCAGCGCAAATGGGAGAATTTAGGACCTTGTTTAGGGTATTGAATGGCAAACCCAATGGGAAGAGACCATTGGGAAGACCTAAACGCATATGGGAAGATAAAATTATAATAGACCTGAAAGAGGTAGGGTGTAATGAGGTGGACTGGACAGAGCTAGCTCAAGATAGGGATAGGGTGTAACGAGGTGGACTGCATATAACTAGCTAAATATAGGGATAGGGTGTAACGAGGTGGACTGCATAGAACTAGCTCAAGATAGGGATATGGTGTAACGAGGTGGACTGCATAGACCTAGCTCAAGATAGGGATATGGTGTAACGAGGTGGACTGCATAGACCTAGCTCAAGATAGGGATAGCGGGCGTACTTTTGAAATTGCGGCAGTTAACTTTCGAGTTCATAATGCCATGTAGTAAGTAGTTTAATAAAGCAAAGAGAAACTTCACCGTATTTATTTGATGTAATTATTTGATTAATTTAACGTTCACTTTCTGAACCGACTGGTTATATCAGCACACGAATTTATAAACTTAATTAAGTCTAAATCTAGAACAGACAAAACATACATCCATTGCTGTGAAAGGGGAAACCCTTATTTCATCTAAGATAATTTTTTCGGCCATTCCCGGAATCGAACCCGAGATCTTTAGCTCAGTAGACGGTCACGCTACCGACTGAGCTTTGGTGTAGGACCATTTTACAGTAATCCATAGGTAAGTATTCTCGGAAGATTTTGATAACTTTATAACTAATAAGTCAAATAAAAAATATTTATACCTCGCCAATTTTTAGTGACTTTCAATCAATGTTGGTGGTTTAAAGTAGGCTTACTATAAAAAAAATCATGGTTTAGTAAGACGCGAAGCATATAAAAAGAAAAGGCAACTAGTTCCCTTAACGCTTACAACTCTCATAAAAGGTTTATTCGGTCGCGGTCGGACTGTACTTTACTCTCAAATGCAACACTTTGTTGACTTTTAATGCACACGAGCGTTTATTATATGTCTCAGTTCCCGCACACAATAGCCAATAATACACGTCTCACTTTTCCAAGAAATAACGAGAGCAACGGTGATATTTATTTAAGGTTTTTTAATAACCTTCTGTCCAAAGCTCTCATTTCCGGGCCGCTACGCACGTTGAACGGGGCAACGGACACATAAACTACGAACTGCGAGTGATAACCACCGATACATGCGTGAAACATATGTGCCGTAATATTTTATTATACTACCGCGTCCGCGATTTATGACAACTTCAAAAAATATAATATGTGATTTATAGTGCGCTACTGGAATACACGGTTTACTGAGTTTTAATGGTTATTGTTTAGTGCTACACGCCTACAGTTCAATTTTCATAGAATGGGCCTTTTAGAAAATAAAAACTTTAGCGGTCAAAAATTGATAGCATCATAGGCCTACAGTATTATTATTGTTGTTATTTCATATACTCGTATGTACACATATGTATATGTAATATATATAATATGCCACATATGTACACATATGTATATGTCTATGTAATATACAGTAAAACCTTGGATTGCGAGCATAATTCGTTTCGTAAACGTGTTCGTAATACAAAGCACTCGTATATCAAAGTGAATTTCCCCCATAAGAAATAATGGAAACTCAGATGATTCGTTCCACAACCCTAAACTATTTAATCTAAAAATGATTAATACCTTTTTTATTTTCGTTATTTAAATGTAACTGTACTGTTATCAAAGTTATTCATTAAATTTAATGGTGGCTGGTGTGAGGTAGACGAGAGAGATGAAAGGAGGAGGTGTGTTATTGTTTAGGTCGACTTTCACTGTCACTAACGGAATCACTGCTATCTGTTGGCTCACTCAAATATTTTTCTTTTTGTGCGACTTTAACAAATAACCTTTCCAATGACACTGCTTGGCAGACAAAGCATAACCATAGTACTACTCGTATTGCAAGATATTGCTCGTTTATCAAGTTAAAATTTATTGAAAATTTTTGCTCGTCTTACAAAACACTCGCAGACCAAGTTACTCGCAATCCAAGGTTTTACTGTACATATATAATATGCCAATATCTGACGATTACAAAAACTACTTTCATATATTCATTAACCTATTCATACATATATATATATATATATATATATATATCCTATACGAGTATATGAAAGTATTTTCATATACTCATTACTCATATACTATATATAAGAATATATACATACATGAGTATATGAAAGTTGTATATATGTATAGACCTATATGTCCTCTCAGTGCTGACATAACCACGAGTTGACATTGAATTTAAATTCACAATTTAAATATATTTCAATCTCTCATCGGGAGTTGGATGTCTAACATGGCAACAAGTTACACAACAGGTAATAATAACGTAATCAAGGCGTAACAAGTGCCCGAGATTGTATTTGCATACTATGAATATCGTCTGTTTAGCATTCTGCTTCACGCCACGCCAAAAGTACGCGCGCCACACGCACGACGCATGCGTAATGAAATCCGTGAACCAGGGGTGATCACAATTTGTCTACGTAACTGAGATACTTTAAGGTGGGGTGGACGAGAACAAGAATAAAGCTCCAGTTTTTATAATAAAAAACAATTTTGTTTGAAAATAAATAAAATATTGCTTTAATAGATTGATCTCCTTTCGTCCGACACCTTCGTTCAGTCGGTAGCATGTCTGCGTGGTGATCTAAAGGTTCCGGGTTCGATTCCCGTTATGGCCGAAAAATTATCATTGATGAGAATATGTAATTACCCTTTCACATTGATAAATTGTCTGCTGGGGACTGAATGTTGTGCCTGTCCTAGTCTTAAGTTTGATTATAAGGCATAATATAACGCAACGACAGGCCAAGCAAGCCGGTAGTGGAAACTATTTGGCTTGAATAAAAAACTAACCCAGCCCATAGACTGGATACACTAATGGATATAAAATTAAATTATTTAGTTTAGTTCTCTACCCTTAGTAAACTCACTCTGAACAGATCTTGGCTATTCATCATGGCCATTGCGTAACATGACCAGGACATTTCTCTTATTTTAAAAATGTTTCTGGTAAATTCCACTATGTTTTTTTATCACCGCGTCTTACTACCTGTTCAGGTTATACACATATATAATAATTACTCTAATGGGGTAGGGATGAGGAAGGAGGTATTTTAGAGGTAATCTAACTGTATATACGTGGGAGGAGGGTGTGAGACCATTTAGGAAAACACCATCCTCAGTATATCCGACCAGGATTCGAGCCCCGATCTCCCCATCATCAGCAGGCCAGTCTGACACGAGATTGACGTCCTAGACAAGGGTGATCCAACTTTATTTAATCCCAATGGCCAAATCTGACTAACTATTAGCACCGCAGTTTCACCAACTTGGTATATGCCTACAATCAACACTTAATAAACGATCATTTCCTATATTTATATATAACTTGTATTTTAGGTTAATAAAATATTTCCACTTTTACTATCAAAAATGTTTATTACGCTCCCAAAAATGTACTATGAAATATGTACAGCATGGTCTAAGGTGTAAGTCTCGCAGTAGACATGACTACCTATGACGGGAAGATCGAGGTTCAAATATCGGTCGGGTGTACTGAGGGTGGTGTTTCCAAAATGGTTTTTCCAGTCTCTCTACACGCAAATGTGAGTCAACGTCATCCAAATATAATCTTCCTTAGCCTTGAAACCATTAACGTAATTAGTACATAAACGTATAAACTGAACGGGTAGTAAGACACGGTGATTAAATCAAACAAACAAAAAATATGCACAAACACATACTTTCACAAAATATATATATATTTCCTAATCAAACAAATGCATAATAAAATGCAATTATGAACTTTTTTAAGCAAACATATTTATTTGAATCATCATCTATTTCACATCTGCCACCGAGGGGTTTGCCTTTAGTTTTCCTCCAGTAAGTATACTGTGAGGGCCCCAATTTCAGTGAGCGTGGGCCACATTAGGCCCGCGGACCGCCAGTCATATCACACTGCCTCATCATTCGGCTACTGAAGCGGGTAATTCCACTATGCCCAAGACAAATATTACAAAACTGATCAGATTACTATGTTTAGAAAATTAAACTTAACGCATGATCTACTAAATCATTAATTAATTATTTTCGTCAAAAAGAGGTTATTGCTATAAAAAAAATGCAAAAGATACTGACCTTCACATTCACCCCACCATAAGACTTAAGGTCACTGCTTACCGATAATAAAATTGCTTACCATTCTCATCCGCAGCGGTGGACATGTAGATTAAGGAGTCAATCTGATCTATTCTGATTTGCCGGGAAAGGTGAGGTCAGGGTTTTGAATCCTCACCGTGTGCAATGATTTGCTTTTCCATAAATACTTCCCCCCCTCGGACTCAACGCAAATGACGGTACGTTCCTCAATTACTATCTTCATCGTCAGTATACCATTTGTGTAAATAAATGCAAATAGCCCAAACGGGTAAACGGTGTAAAAAAAACCTTTATTATTCTGTTCATTTAGGTTCGAGAGTTTAAGTCACCGATGGTAAGTACTGGCCCTAATAATCCTACTCATACAGTCCTATTAGGTTATACTCACTAGCTAGCAGCCGAATTGAAGACAGTAAAAACTTAAATTTTGTGTAAATGATTTTTTCCTGTCAAAATATTTCGGGAAAATTGGCTAATCTATTTTTTTAATTTTTCTATGTATTTAAATATTTATGCAAGTTATAATGACTACAAAATCTTTTCACAAAATAGTTTCAATTTAAAAGGGGGGGGGAGGGATTGGGTTGTTCTTACTTACTAACACACTGATATCATTATTGACCTCTAGCCTCTGGAGTCGAGGTCCGACTAATTGTTCATATTGGCCACCCCTGTGTGGTAAACAGTCGACAAGGCGCAGCGCCTTAGTCTAGTTTCCACATATAGACATACATACCATGTGTGGTAGAATGGGTATCCTTGAGAAGACAACGCTTCACACAGAAACTGCGTCCGGTGAGCACGTGGTCCCAGAATGGACAAAGTAACAAGCACGTAAATATATAGTAGGTCTATACATGGTAATAATCACGTGGATATATAGTGAACAAGGTAACAAGCACGTGGTTACAGAATGGACAGGTAACAAACACGTGGATACAGAATGGGCAAGGTAACAAGCACGTGGACACAAAATGGACAGGGAACAATCACTTGGATGCAGAATAAACAAGGTAACAAGCATGTGGACACAAAATGGACAGGGAACAATCACTTGGATGCAGAATAAACAAGGCAACAAGCACGCGGACACAGAATGGGCAAGGTAACAAGCACGTGGATTCAGAATGGGCAAGGTAACAAGCACGTGGACACAAAATGGACAGGGAACAATCACTTGGATGCAGAATAAACAAGGCAACAAGCACGCGGACACAGAATGGGCAAGGTAACAAGCACGCGGACACAGAATGGACAAGGTAACAAGCACGTGGATACAGAATGAACAATGTAACAAGCACAGGAAAATAAATTATTGGGCATTAAGTAAAAACTTTATGCCTCAAGACAGGGAAACCTTGTTGGTTCAAATGCCGGTGGGGTAGCTTAGTCTTCACATGGTGTGAAAGTAGGTTAGGAAGAGTGAAATAGCATTCTGTGAAGAACCTGCAAAATATCCCACTCAGAACGCTCATAAAGACTATAGAGGAAGTTGTAATACGAGGGATACGAGGAACTCACTGAATTCAGGAGAAACCTTCAATCTTTGGCCCCACGTCTTACTGCCCTAGTTATCCTCACTTAATTCCGCTATCGGGTTATGGGTGAGAAGGGTATACTTTAGAGTTAATGTACCCTCATTTGCGTGAAGAAAAATGCAGTGCATGTTTTTTTTAAATTGGTAAGCCCGTCTGGTATTCGGACCCTGACCTCTCCACCACCGACAAACCAAATCAAATGAGCTTGACATTCAGACCGCGTGCCCACCAGCGTGGGTCGTTAGGCAATTAGTGGCTCACCAGTTTGTGGCTAGAGTCATGCGGGCTTTAATTAATTGATCACAAGTGCGTTTCCTACCAATCGTCATGAGATCTAAGGCTTTAAGCTCACCTTAGACTTAGCCTTCATTAAAGGGGAATTCTTGGCTCGAATCCCGACCGGGTACGTTGGGGTGTTCACAAGCGATTTACCCCTATACGAGTACACTTCTTTAAGATACCCTCCTCATACCCACTATTTAAATTAATCCTCGAATAAAACACGTGTTAAATGTAGGTACTTATTAATTAAAAAGATGTCGTGAACTTTTATCCTTCTTTCCTTGCTTAATTATACGTTAGGTCATACACATTATTGTATTACTGTTAAGATGTCAACTTATTTTGAGAAATTTGGTGAACATATATTCCTATATTAGGACATCGATATATTATGGTTTTATTCCTACGTTCTGGGGTGCCCAGTTTTTTAAAAACGGTTTACCCTATAATGTTTGGCAATCAAAATATAATATAAAGCATTAAGATACACTTTAAAATGGCCAGCCTATTAAAAGAGGTGAAAAAACCTTGAAAATATATTTGAAATTAGAATATATATATTTTTTTAACTCATCGCATCTCTCTACCCTATTGTGCTAAATGCACATATGTTATTTACACCAATTTGTAAAGATGAACAAAATAGAGTTTATAAAAAATATATTCCCATATGTGTTTAGAAATAGCGAGAAACCATTTAGGAAAAAAACATTCTCGATATACCATGAAAGGGTTCAAATTCTGACTTCCCCGTGATCACCGAATTAGATTAAATGACGTTACCACGAGTGCGGGGGGAATTATTTTCTATAACCGTTCGGATGTAAGCCCATGTATTAATCACGATAATGGTTGTAAGGATTAGGAAGGTTATATTCAGAGGAAGTGTACCCGCATTTGTGTGGAGGGAGAGTGGAAAACAATTTTTGAAAAAACCTCTCTCAGTAGACCCGACCGAAAATCTAACCTCAATATCCCCATCATCGGCAGTCTAGTCCAGCGTTTCCCAAAAAGTGTTCCGCGGAACCGTGGGGTTCCGTGGAAGGGTCAGAGGGGTTCCGAGTTCTGTCTGGGAATTAACTAAAACGTTCGTAGAAAACAGTCATAACATAGCCGCGCCGCTGTAAGTATATCTAGTATCAAACAGTGCGGGCGGAGCGGGGTGGCGGGGCGGTGCACCTGTCGAGACAGCGCTATTAGTGCTATTATAAGTAAATATGTGAAAAAATTTCATTCTTCACATTAAATAGTTACTTTTTTTTGTACGATAAATGTTTTATAATACTTATGATAATAATTTTTTATTTATAATTATTTTTTCTTTTCATGTCAAACATGAAAATATTCAAACTACACTACAAGGTACAATCACTTTTGTTATTATCAAAATGGGGTTCAGCCAAAAATGTATGATCAATTAGGGTTCCGTGGCCAAAAAAAATTGGGAACCTCTGGTCTAGTCTACAGCAAACGTAACGCGTTAGACCATGTGGCCACCGAGTGGGTGCCATATTTATTAAAGTTTTAATAATTTATCAGTTAAACATCGTTAAACTTAAAAAAAAAACACTTTAAATTTGTGTTTATAACAGTACAAATGTTAAGGTAAGTCGTTTACTATGTTTATTTCAGAACAAAAGTTTGCTAAACAAACGTGTACAAATGATTTCTCAACTAAATACTAAGAACAGCTCAAAACTTACTTGATCACCCTCAAACGCCATCCATCATGATCTAACAAATCATTACACAAAATGAACCGCATCTGTCATCTAAATACACTCTTTTAAACCTATGGGTGGCTACTCTATACTCTATAGATTATTTATAAAAGCTTAAGCGCTGACATTGGAGATATCCAAACGAAACGTATTAAGTTACACACAATGACAGTTTCCATTCTAGCTTCTATTGACTAAGTAAATGTACAGGCTGACTCAAAACTGCCATGATTATTTTTGGCAACGTATTCCTTGAGTAAAATTTAATCGATTTCAATTATTGGTAAAGGAGTCAATGTTATTATTTATTATTATTAGCACCACGTCTTACTACCCGTTCGGATTATACGCACTTACGTCTAATGTGTAATGGTAGGGTGATTGTGAGATGAAATGGAGGACCTACAGTTTAACGTGTGATCCGAACCACGGTGAAGGCTTGGCATTCCACACGTTCACAAGTTGTGATTAATACACGTCTTGTCAGAGGTGAAGTAAGGTTTGAGTCAATGTTGTTTTCACAATTCCAATTTCAAATCGACCAATCACAGAACGATTACAACAAGCATATGGGGGTTGTACATCAGTTAACACTCTTCTGAATTTTTTTTTTGGTGCACCGCATCTTTCTCACTACCCAACCGAGCTATCCTCATATTTACACTAATGAGATAAGAATGAGCCAGATAGAGTTATGCATAAATGTGCCTACATTTGCGTGGTAGGAGAGTGGGAAACCCTTTAGGAAAAAACCAACCCAGTACAACGAGCCGGGATTTGAAACAAAACTTCCCTGTCAATAGAAATTAATTATATCACTAAAGTGATGCCTTAAACCATGTAACCATAGTAGATACGAGTCTCTGTAGAAAATAAAGAATAGTGGGGCCTTCACGTCTTTCCAATCAGAGATATCCGCAAATCTACACTAAATGGATAGAGATGATGAGGGTATAATTTAGAGGAAGTGTACTTGCATATGTATTTAGAATTGGAAAATCATTCAGGAAAAACCGGCTAGTTACACAATCGGAAATAAATTGAATTGAAGTGGATGTATTAATTGAAAGAGCATATGGATGAATTATATAATAAATGGATTTGTAGCTAGTATTAATATAACTTTAAATTATTATTTTTTAATTACTCTTACCAAATCCTGCAGAAGAACTTTTCAATCTGAGTTTTTACCAGGTCTCCACTTATGTAGGGAGGTATGAAAGTTTTTACTCACCCTGTATCTACAATGCAATTAAACACACCTTCAATTCATTGATATTACAATAGCAAGGAAATAAATTGAGAGGACCAATTGCAAAATACGATCGCGATGTTGTGATAACATATTAACCACTACAGAAAGTTATTCAGCATCACGAAATTGTAGAAATATCTATTTATCTTAAGAATCTCCAAATAAAACCAGTTGCTTGGTTTTTAAAATTTCATTTTTAATAAACTTTAGCGATATCTATCATCTAACACAAAATCAAGGCTAAATAACGTGTGCATTGGGACAGGAATTTAAATGTTTGAAAATGTAGCTATTCTGTTTTCTCGATATAAAAATATATATTTGCAAATTATACTAACATAAATCATAGATAATAGGCTGTAATTAATATTTTACCGAAATAAATATCATAATCAAATACAATTTCTCGTTTTACATTAAAAATAGCGTACCCATTGCGTCTTAATACAACAATTATATTTTTAGGGATTCGTAAACTAACCGGGTAAAGATTAGAAAGGTAGAAATTAGAAGAAATTCACAAACATTTTATTGGAGAGAGAGTGAAAAACCATTTAGTACAGCCCATCTTCAGTACACCCTGTTGGTGTTCGAACTCCGATCTCCTCGTCATCGGCAAACCAGACTAGGGCCAGTTTCATAGTCAGACTTAGCATGCCTAAAGTGCGAGTCGATACTAAATACAGGACGACACCTACCTAGACCAAAATGGAATGGGCCAGTTTCGCATATGAAACTGGCCCATTCCATTCAATTTCAGGTAGGTGACGTTTTGTATTTAGTATAGCACCGCACTTGAGGCGTACTAAATCTGAATATGAAACTGGCCCTATGCTTGACGTTTGGGTCACGTGCCTACCGATGTGAGCTAGGAGGGTTGTTAATATAAAGTGCAGACGTATTAGCGTTGAAAAAGACGTAAAAGGCACAGTAATAAATTTCATTAGGAAAACCATCACCACAGTGAACCCGGACCAAGATTCGAACCTCAACCTCCTCGTCACCAGCAATTCGGTATATTGCGGACCTAACGCCCTTGATTGTGTGAACAGCAATGCAGGTGTTTTAAGTAAAAAAAACTTTTTTTGGTATTGTTCAAATTTTTAATGAGAAACTTTGTTTATCACTTGGAGTCCATCCAAAAACAAGACATTTCATTCATTTAATAGGATCTTATTCCCACTTCAGTAGACTAGACTGCCAATTACGGGGGCATTGAGGTTCAAATTTCGGTCGGGTGTACTGAGGGTGGTTTTTCCAAAGTGGTTTTCCATTTTTCTTCAACGCAAATGCTAGTATACGTCCTCTAACTATAACCTTCCTCATCCCTAAAATCGTTAGCATAATTAAAACATAATCGTACAACGCGAAGGGGTAGTAAGTTGCGGTGCTAAAAAAAAGGAGCTTATTGCTTAGGAAGCATTTAGTTGTAAAAGAGCATAGAATTGAACTCTGAGTGGAAGAAAATCTTCAAACTCTTAAGGGCCAGTTTCATAGTCAGATTTAGCACGCCTCAAGTGGGCGCTATACTAAATATAAGACGTCACCTACCTGAAATTGAATGGAATAGGCCAGTTTCATATGCGAAACTGGCCCATTCCATTTTGGTCTAGGTAGGTGTCGTCCTGTATTTAGTATCGACTCGCACTTTAGGCGTGCTAAGTCTGACTATGAAACTGGCCTTAAGCGTTACAAAAGTAATCGAATGACATGGTTGTCTTTCTTGCAAGAAATAAAACGTGAGACATTTCACTGTACAGTGGCACCACCGCAGGGACATTGAGTAGACCTGAATCATCAACTGTTTTATTATTTATATTTTATTTACTTGTCACTGTGGTTATTTGACCTCATCGGTGGCCACACGTTCTAGGGCGTCAGTTTTGCAAGATAGTGGATTGCTGGTGACGTCTATGCCTAGGTTCTAATCTCTGTTGGACGCATAGGGTGTGGTATTTCACTCTAATGTGGGTTAACTTCCTCTAAACAATCTCCCTAGTCATTAACGCTTAGATTAAATCGTTAGTAACCATTCTGCTAAACGTAATAATTAAAATAACTGTTTTTCTTTACTTTCCTCAAAAGAGAATCTTAGAGAGCTAAATTAAGACTATTTTGTTTAATCTATTACTTACCATTGTTATCAGTAAAAATATGAACTCAACATCTTTACGATAATTGTTTATTATATCTACTATTTAGTGTCTGGCTTGAACTTGTTTAGAACGTAGTTAATTTATAATAATTTGATAACGAGATAATTAATGGATCTAGTCATAGATATAACTTGTATATCCCTATTTAGTTACACATGACCTATTCACCTATTGATTGTTGATGGCATGCATGATCCCACATCAATTTCTTGAGGGATCAGGGTGAATTTTAAGGAAATGCAGCCCCATTCGAGAATAAATATGCATTGTGAATAAAAATGCATGAGTAGAATTAAGAAAGATTTAATTCAGATTTTATGGTCTTTGAAATAGGCGCGCTAACTTCTTGCTTAAACCCATAAGTGATTTTAATCACAGAATTATAAAGCTTGGACTCGGAACTTGATTTTGACTGTGCCTAAAGGCAGTTGTGCAAGAATAGAGGGTGTACGGTACATGTGTAAAAATAGCATTTGTACCAAATACAAAATTCCAAGATGAAATTTCTACCTATAGCTTAAGGGGAAAGTCTGTTTTTACAAGCTATACATTTCAGTAAAGGTATATTTTTAGTTGCATAAAAATACTTTATTTTAATTTTGAGAAAATTCTTTTAGTTACCCTGAAAACATCCTCTAAATATAGTAGGATTCTTGTAAGAAAAAACTTTTAGAAAATACAAACAAATGTATTTTGTGGTCAACTTTAATATTTTACTTTATTAGTACATTTAATCGTTACAATACTATCCGTCAAAAGTTACAAATACAGCTCACGTGGCTTGGCATATAAATATATGAAAACTTTTTTACTAACTTTTATAATTACTGTCAAGAATGTTCCTTCGCATATAAATCAAACTGTAGATCCCAAAAAACACCCGATGTTAAAAAAAAACTTACATGAAGTGGGTCTCCGGAATTAGCTTTCAGCAGAAATTTCACACATCTACTCTCACGAACCAAAACGTTCTTGCGTCTTTGCTGATACATTAAGTAAAACCGAACGTGATAAGAAAAATAAATGGTACGGCACACCGCACAGACTTTCTCTCTCTTTCTATAAACTCGTAAGATTTCTGAACGGAATAATGTACATTGTATCATCACCCCTCCACATAAGAACACGCAGAAAATAATATACAATGATATATATATAATCAATGAGAAAAGAGGCGCATCTTTGTCCACCTAAGAGCATTTCAAACAGTTTAATGTATTCCACAAGGGTCAACACTTCGTATTAAAATTTCGATTTCTGGTTAAAATTTTAACATTTTATAAAGTGTTGCAGATCTTCAAGTCATCGCATTGATATTTAATTATTCATTTATACATTTTGACCAATAAAAAATGTAAATATTGACTATTGAGTCTAAAATGGAGATAGATCATTGCTATGCAAACATTTCTCCTAAGAGCTTTAAGGAAAAATAACATACTTTTTTAGATACTTATATTTAATTACTCTATGGCATTGGAGAATTATTGCGTTAAGACTTAAGTAGTATATGTTTACAACTAAAGCTCACAAAATTGTATTAATATATTTGCAAATATCTCAGAAACTGCTGCTTTTATAAAAATATATGTCAAATAAAAGTTTTTTATTTCTAATAGTCCTACAATTTTGCAATGATAAGTTGTTTAGTTTCTCCAATAGTTGTGGAGATACGGAAATTAACGCTTCTGTAAAGTACCCTAAAAATCATTTTCATAGGAAAATGAAAATAGCCAGTTTATTTATAATCTTAATCAACGCCTAGATACGAATTTTAATCAAAATCGTTTGAGCAGATTTTGAGAAAACCAAATTTTTCTCTTTTCGCCCTTCAGTAAACTACCCTTAATTTTAAGTTTTTATAGACACACAGACAGACGGCATTGCAAAGACTATTTTTTAGGGTTCGGGGGGTCATGAGACGTCGACATCCATCAACATTTCAGGTTAGTTTTTTTTTACGGTCGCAATACTTAAACTTTAATGTCCAAAAAGTTAAAAAAATTCATATAATTGCGTATAGATTGAAAGTTATTGATTTTATAAAAATATGTTTCGGATAAAATATCTGTATTATAAATATATATACATATTTGTAATGCTAAGTAATTTCATATCTCAAATAGTTTCGGAGCTATTATAAAAAATGTTAATTTACGCATCAGACCGGAGCCCTTAAAGCCATTTTGCCGAAATATTGAGAGTAGCCATTTTGTTTGGAATATTTATTAATGTTCATAAATGAAATTTAATCAAAATCGTTAGAGCCGATTTTGAGAAAATCGACTTTTTCTCTTTTTGCCCTTCAGTAAACTACCCTTAATTTTAAGTTTTAATAGACACACAGACAGACGGCATTGCAAAGACTATTTTTTAGGGTTCGGGGGGTCATGAGACGTCGACATCCATCAACATTTCAGGTTAGTTTTTTTTACGATCGCAATACTTAAGCTTTAATGTCCAAAAAGCTAAAAATATATATATAATTGCGTATAGATTGAAAATTATTGATTTTATAAAAATATGTTTCGAATAAAATATTTGTATTATAAATATATATACATATTTGTAATGCTAAGTAATTTCATATCTCAAATAGTTTCGGAGCTATTATAAAAAATGTTAATTTACGCATCAGACCGGAGCCCTTAAAGCCATTTTGCCGAAATATTGAGAGTAGCCATTTTGTTTGGAATATTTATTAATGTTCATAAATGAAATTTAATCAAAATCGTTAGAGCCGATTTTGAGAAAATCGACTTTTTCTCTTTTTGCCCTTCAGTAAACTACCCTTAATTTTAAGTTTTAATAGACACACAGACAGACGGCATTGCAAAGACTATTTTTTAGGGTTCGGGGGGTCATGAGACGTCGAAATCCATCAACATTTCAGGTTAGTTTTTTTTACGATCGCAATACTTAAGCTTTAATGTCCAAAAAGCTAAAAATATATATATAATTGCGTATAGATTGAAAATTATTGATTTTATAAAAATATGTTTCGAATAAAATATTTGTATTATAAATATATATACATATTTGTAATGCTAAGTAATTTCATATCTCAAATAGTTTCGGAGCTATTATAAAAAATGTTAATTTACGCATCAGACCGGAGCCCTTAAAGCCATTTTGCCGAAATATTGAGAGTAGCCATTTTGTTTGGAATATTTATTAATGTTCATAAATGAAATTTAATCAAAATCGTTAGAGCCGATTTTGAGAAAATCGACTTTTTCTCTTTTTTCCCTTCAGTAAACTACCCTTAATTTTAGGGGTAGATATCCAATTCCAAAAACCCCTCGGGGCAACCCTATGAAAACCCTAGATATCAAGTTTCAGCTCAATCGGTAAAATAGTTTAGGCTCTAGTTGGAGGTACAGACAGACAGACAGACAGACAGACGGAAATTCAAAAACCACTTTTTCGGATTCAGGAAGTCATGAAACGTCAAAATTCATCAAAATCTCGAGTTCGATTTTTTTGACGATCACCATACTTTCTCTACCTGTAAGATAGAGAGAAAGTAAAAATGAAGAAATAAAAGTGACTTACCCGCCGACAGGCACGGAATGGATGGAGTTCTCCACGTCAGATCCATAGGGGTGGTTGGGTGGGGGTGGCGGCGACGCTAGGTTGGGACACACGACGGCCGCTAGTACCAACACACGCAAACAATCCCTAAAAGTCACCATCTTCCCAACTTACACCCTTTTCTTCGACAGGAACAAAGCAGTAGGCAGTTTTTTTTCCCCCCTTCCGTTCGCGCACTTTTTCGATTTAGAACTAATCAATTCGTCACAAAACCAATATCGTCCAAGTTGAAACTATTAAATGAGTGTCTAAAGTCCTTCGTAGTAATACTTGTGAGAATAATCTATCGTTAGTGTTCGTATATTTCATAACTATTTTTTGCTATGAATGTTTTGTTTCTTTAAGCAAATCGTTTCATTCATGTCTTACCTCGAGGGAATGGTGTTTGACGCCTTATCAAACTTGGAACAAAATGATTGTTCTTTTAGGTTGCGTTGAACATTTCTAATCGAGCTAAAACATTGTCTAAAATAACATAATTTAATTTAAACACTTAGAAAAAAAACAACTTTTACTTTAAATGTTAACACAAATCTACATTAACAGTATGTATTTAACACGTTGTTAAAAAAAGTTTAACTTCAAAAATGTGCGGACGTACTTATAAAAATAAACATGCGTGATAAAAAAATGCTGTATTTTTTAAACATTTGGATAGAATACACAGCAAATTAAAATGCAAAAAAAAAAAATCAAACAAATTGAAATCTGAGTTATTTGCAAGGTTTCGAATCAAAAATAATTTTTTGCTTGTTTGAAGGGTACATTTTTTCCTTGTGATAAATATTTATCTCTCTTCAAATAGCTCAATATTTACTTAATCTGTTCATAGAGAAAGCTTTTTTTTTTTAAATAAAAGCTGCATTTTCCATGAGGAGTGAATTCTGGTCTATAATCATATGACTGAGTTCTTATGTGCTTATTAGAAACTCAGAAAATTTTGTTTGAGCAAAAAATTTATTTATTCCAAAATGCAAAAAGAATAATTTTGCGATTAGTTCACGCAGACAAAATTTACATTTTACGATTTCTACTAGATTCAACAACTAAGTAATTTAAAAAACTTAGTTTTTTTAACTCTGGTGTTCAAAGGAGCAAAATACACCACAAAATGTAATAAGCTTTCATAATAAAATCACAATAAGGTATAAAAAAAATTCAAATTTATTTAAAAGTTATACACGATAACTTTCATAGCAATTGCACCTATTAGTCTTACTTAAAAAAAGTATGATAAAAAGTTAAAAAATATTAGTAAATCTTTTAAGAAACTTTTTTTTACTAAACGCATAATTTTACAAATAAGCCTTTTTTAAATTATTTAAAATGACTACAAGGCGAGATCGTGTACTTTACTTAATGACGGTAAAAAACCAGCTAACAGAAAAACCACCCAACAGTCCAATAAGTAGCTACCGGATCGTCGGAAGAACGAGAAGGAAGATGATGTTCTTTACAGCAGCACTGCCCGCCGACTGCGAACGACTAGTATCAAGGATTGAACCTCTTCTTCTCCCGTCTCAGCTCCTTGACTCCCAGCATCCCATTCCCTCCCCTATTACCCCTACATCTCCCTTCTCCCCCCCCCTCCTCATCAAAACAACACACTCCTTCGCGCGCTTCAAAATAATTTACCAAAGCACTACCACACTTAGGATTATTTTTATTATCCTGTACTTTGGTTTCGATAAAAACAATTCAGACACGTTACAAAATACTGGACCAGTTGATTCATGCAGGTGGGATACGAACTAAATACACTCGCAAAAGGAACCGATGTCCACAACCAAATGATACTTTATATTTATAACTGTTCACTTTTTTTATTTTTAAAGTAAACGCTTAAAAAGTTCGCGAATAAAGTCTCATATTACTCGTATTGATGAGCATACGCACTTAACGTTAAGCTAGTCTAGCTAGACTGATTTGCCATTGTCAGGGCTCGAATCCCAGCTGAGTGTTCTGAGGGTGATTAATTCAAAATGTTTTTCCATTCTTCTCACACGCAATAGAGAGTACACTTTCTCTCAATCCTACCATCCTCATTCATACCCTATATGTGTAATTTAATGAGGATAGCCCAGATGATTAGTAATATACAGAATAAAAAAGAGAAAATGTCCTATTCCCTGGTTCAGTTAAGCATATTATTCGTGCTGAGCCCCTTGAGGTTAGGTGAGAATGTAAGGGCACTAGTTAAGGTGGGATGCAAGGGGATGCGAGGAAAAGCAAGTGTTTTTGCATTTTTTACGCCAAAACATTTTTTTGGCCCCAATAAATAAGTTATTGCTCCAGTACAATCATAGAGTTTAATTTTCTTCACATGGTTATAGCAACAGTTCCCCAATATTTGTCAAGGATGTCATGGAATTTAATGACAACTTTTTCTCTTCTTTTAAAAGTTTCTCATCTAATGCCCCCTGTACTAATGACAGATATTCAACAACTGTTGATATCACAATGTGAAGAAGATTAAAATCTGTATTTGTACTGGAGCAATATTTTATTTTTTTTAGCCAAAAAAAGTTTTGCTATAAAAACTGCAAAAACACTGGCCGTTTATCGCTTCTCCTTCCATCCCTAAGGGGAGTAAATTTGTAGTTCTTATATAGAATCTTTTTTGTTCAAAAATAAATTTGTTTAGTAAATTAATTAATTAACTAGTTGATTAAAAATTAAAATTTATTTTATTAATTATTTTATCAATTTAATTCAAATTCAAATAAAATTAATAAATTTGTTTTAATAAAATATTTCTCCAGCATAAACCTATGGTTTAATTTTATTTACATGATGACCTCAGAATTTCTTGAATATCATCTGTCAAGGGTGTCATAGAATTTAATGAAAACTTTTTATCTTCATTTAAAAAGTTTGTCATCTAATGCTACAATGCTCATGAAAGATATTCAACAACTTTTGATGTCACCATGGGAAAAGAATTAAATTCTATGTTCTTACTGAGGATATATTTTATTTATTTTGGCAAAAAAAAGAAAGAAAAACTGTTCCTCGATACGTTTTCAGATTCGAGCGTGACCTTGTATCTAATATCCCGGTTAATCGGTCGTGACATGGGCTCTTAAGGACTGAATTTATTTTAAGGTTCAACTCCAGGTATGATTGAAAAATCCATGATTAATAAAATCATTACTCTGCAGTTGCAACAAGATAAGCCTTCTCATTGGATCAGGGTTATCTATTATACTGCAGTTGCAACAAGATAAGCCTTCCCATTGGATCAGGGTTATTTATTATACTGCAGTTGCAACAAGATAAGCCTTCCCATTGGATCAGGGATATTCATTATACTGCAGTTGCAACAATATCAATCTTCCTACATGATCAGGATTATCCCTTTTACCGCAGTATTGGCCAGTTCAACTATCCTGACGGATTAGGGACATAACTTACACAAGTACAACTATCTTACAAGATCAAGAATACCTCTTGTATTCAACTCCTCACAAATTAAACTTTTTTTTTTTTAGGCTTCCACGACCAATCTGTGAATGAAAGATTTTTCTCGAGTTTCATAAACTGAACGGGTAGTAAGACGCGGAGTTAAAAAATCAAAGTAGAAATAAGAAAGGTAGAATCTATAGGAAGTGTACCCAAACCTGTGTGGATTAAGAGTGAAAAACTATTTCGGAAAGCCATCCTCTGTACACCCGACCAGGTTTCGAACCTTGATCTCCCCATCACTGGTAGTACAGTCTAGTGTGAGAGGGACGTCTTAGACCATTCGACTACAAAAACTTTTTTTTTTAAGCTAGGCTATGACTTATTACTCAACTTAAGGTGGGATGGAAGGATACGCGAGAAAGCGCCAATGTTTTTGCAGTTTTTATAGTAAAACATTTTTTTTTGCCAAAATAAGTAAAATGTTGCACCAGTACAAACATAGAGTTTAACTTTCTTCACATGGTGATATCAACAGCTGTTGAATATCTGCCATGAGCATAGCGGCATTAGATGACAAACTTTTTAAATGAAGATAAAAAGTAGTAATGGAATTCCAGGACACCCTTGACAAGATATTCAAGAACTTTTGATACCATCATGTGAAGAAAATTAAACGCTATTATTTCTAATGTTGCAATATTTTATTTAGTTGTAACAAAAAAAAATGTTTTTCTATAAGAACTGCAAAAAAATGGCCTTTACTCTCGTCCCCTTCCACCCCACCTTAACCTAAGCCAGCGACCCTTATTCCTGAATAAACAACAACAATAATTGTACTATTTCAATAATAGGACAAATCTTAAAATACAATTTAGTAATTATTTGAAACATCTGGAATTTGGATCGACTCATGATTCCTCAGGATTCAATCTGCTAAACCCAAGACAGTAGCTTTAGAAAGTAAACAGATATTCATTTGAGCCATATTAGTTGTTATATTGTCTATTGCGTTAGACTCACAATGAATAGGATTACTGATGACGAGGAGGCTGAGGCTCAAATCCCGGCTGGGTACACTAGGGTAGTCTTCTTATTCCCTCGTCAAGCTAAGGTGGATGAACTATTTTAAACTTTCCTCCTGATCCCTAACCCTTAGACTAAACTTTATTTTTAAACATACTAGTAAACCAAATGCAAATTGATACAGTGTATAGCTTGTATCTTGGGGAAATAACAACCCACAATGGTGGATGCATTGACTAAGGAGTCACACTCGCACTAAGACTGGTTTGCTGGTGACAGGATATCGGGATTTGAATCTTGGTTTTGTGTCTGATAAGATTGTTTCATTACCGATCTCCCCATATTCCTCCATTAAAATCCAGGTACTATCCCTCTAAAGTGTACCTTCCTCCTCCCTGACTTCTTATTATTATAATTAAATGTGAAAAGCTCAATAGGATAATAAGATGGCGGGGTGGTGGGGGTGGCACGAACTAACCTAGAAGCTACCATTCTTTTAGTATGAGCTTATCTTAGTCGGGTTATAGTTAATAACTGTTCTCAAACAATGTAGGACCCGCCTCGGTGGCGTAGTTGGCTAACGCGCCAGTCATGTTGAGCCCGGCCACTGAGGACGGGGAGATCGAGGTTCTAATCTCGGTCGGGTGAACTCGGGGTGGTTTTTCCTAAATGGTTTTCCACTCTCCCTCCACGCAAATGCGGGTTCACTTCCTCTAAATTCAACCTTCACAATTCCTAATCTATTAGTGTAATTAGTACTTAAGCGTATAACCCGAACGGGTAGTAAGACGTGGTGCTTAATAATAATAATAATAATAATAATAATAATAAACGATGTAGGCCTACATTAGACGTGTGATGACGTGAATCTGTTTCCTCTTCCTGGTCCCCTCGGAGCCCACGGCCGCGGCCATGATCGTTGAGGTATTGTGCTGAGAGAAGATCATTTCATCCAACTCTGAAAGAATTTGGTTCGTACGCGTTTGTAGTAATTTTCTTTTTATTTATTTGAAGTATTCTGAACCGTCCGATGATTATATCAGCACACGAGAATTTCTATGAGCTAGAGTGAAAGGATCTATCAATTTGGCCCTGAAAGGTATTTTCACATACTAAACCTTCCAGGGTTCTTTTACGTGCTACAATCGACTTGAGACCGACGGCTTTACTTCCTCTACAAAACAAATTGCATTGTGGGTTTTTAACGGCCAAGATAAATCCGTTGACCCCGGCTAGGTTTGAACCCACGAACATCAGGTCCCCAAGACCAACGAGGTCGACCTGTTGTAATCAAATGTACGGATGGCTTATAGTAGTTCACTTATTGAAAATAAGATCTAATAACCTCTATTATGTGAAGTGTCAACAAAATTAATTCTATAATTAAAAAAACAAATTTCCCTTTCTTTTTTTTGGCCAGAAACTGGTATGGTCAACAAAAAGAAAGTATTTTTGTTGATTATTTTAAATAAGGGATATTTATTATACTGCAACTGCAGTATAGTGGATATCCCTGATCCCATAGGAAGACTTATCTTGTAACAACTGCAGTATAGTGGATATCCCTGATCCAATAGGAAGACTTATCTTGTAACAACTGCAGTATAGTGGATATCCCTGATCCAATAGGAAGACATATCTTGTAACAACTGCAGTATAGTGGATATTTCTGATCCCATAGGAAGACATATCTTGTAACAACTGCAGTATAGTGGATATCCCTGATCCAATAGGAAGACTTATCTTGTAACAACTGCAGTATAGTGGATATCCCTGATCCAATAGGAAGACTTATCTTGTAACAACTGCAGTATAGTGGATATTTCTGATCCAATAGGAAGACTTATCTTGTAACAACTGCAGTATAGTGGATATTTCTGATCCAATAGGAAGACATATCTTGTTTCAACTGTAGTATAAGGAATATTTCTAATCCGGTAAGTTGCTGCTGGATAAAAAAAATGAACCAGCTGGCCGCGATCAAAACTTACAACTTTAAGAAGATCAACGATAATACTGCACTAGGAATAAAAAGATGGGATGGGGGAAAAAATAGAATGTTAAAGCTTCCAGCTGTTGTATATGTACAGGCGGGTGGAAAAGTAGACCATTTAGATAGTGACCTCATTCGTGTTAGAGATCGTTTTTCTTGAGATGATGACTACATATCTATGAATTTCTTTAGAGTGAATGCCGGATGATGTATAAATTTAATTATTATTGTAGTGCAAAAAGTTGGGTGGGATTTGAATGTTTTTGGTTTACTCTAGGGGCTTTAACTTCACCCGTGTTGAGTGCATACATTTATAATTTTTTCTAGCACGTCTTACTACCCGTTTGGTTCATACGCTTATGTACTAATTACAGTGATAGTTTTAGGGATGAGGAAGGTAATATTTTTAGGAAGTATACCCGAATTTGTGTTGAGGGAGAGTGGAAAACAATTTTTGAAAAACCTCTCTCAGTACACCCGACCGAGATTCGAACATTGATCTCCCCACCATCGGCAGTCTAGTCTACTGCAAGAATAGTGCCTTTGATCATGCAGCCATCGAAGCGGGTTATATGAATAAAGATTAGTTGTAAATTTAATATATTCACGTGCATGTAAATTTGGAGTATTTAATGTACATTTTATAAGCTAGCTAATTATATCAACACACTACCTACGAGCTAATTTAATTTTATAACAGACACAACACCCAGTTCGTTAATTCATCACTGTGAAGGGAGGAGGTCCAATTTCACCAATTATATATTTTCAGGCCATGTCTGGAATTGAAACGCTTGAAAATCTAGTGGAATTAATTCAGGTTATCGATCTAATCCCTTAATCCAGTTAACTAATTAAAAAATAATTAAAAATAAAAATAATATTTTAGAGTATTACGTTCATTTTGAGTAATTATTTTTTTTACTTACCGCGTCTAAGTACCCATTAAGGTTACACGCCTATAAATTAGTTACGTCATTGTGATAGAATTGAGAGAGAGGTAGAATTTAGAGCAGTGGTTCTCAGCCTTTTTGAGCTGACGCCCCCCTTGGTAGATCATAAAACTCCCACCACATCCCCTACAACATTTTTTTTTTCAAATTCCCACGCCCACACTTCCCAATATTCTTTGAGACAATTATTTAAAAAAATATTTAGAAAATCTTGTTTTTTAATCACTTATTCATACAAAAATCAATGTAACACTGGCAGCCTAACGGTACAAATAAATTGATTGAAAATGAATGTGATTGGCAGAATTTTGTTTTACGAATTCTTGAATATTGGGTCTTACAACTAGTAGGTAGTGTTGCCAATATCTCAAGAAAAAAATATCTTACTTTGGAAAATGGATTAAAAAAAATAATTACTTTAATTCTTAGCTGATCTTAACGTTATTTCCAAATTGTTCCACGCCCCCTCGGAAAGTGCTTCACGCCTCCCCAGGGGGGGTGCCCCACCCAGGTTTAGAACCACTGATTTAGAGAGAATCTAGCAGCATTTTCGTTTAAGGAGGGTGGTAAAATATCTAGGAAAAACCCCTCAATACACCCTGCCCAGATTCAAACCTCAACCCTACCATCATAGGGAAACAAGCTAGTGCGAAAATTACGCCTTTATCTGCATTCCCACTACTGTAAGTTTTCTAGGGTTGAGTTAATTTGTAATTCTTGTGATAAATGCTTATATAATCAGCTTGTTCAGAAAGTGTAAGTTGAATACCCTTTATAATAAATTATCAAAAATTAAGAGTACCCAGTCGCTATGGGCGACTTGAATTAGTGTAGATCTATATTTTTCTGTGGTCAACATTGATAGCATTTAACTTTATTATTGGAATAATTATTTCACAAATATTAACACTATCTATCAAAAGTGATAGCTATAGATCACATGACTTGGTTTATTAAATGTATGATATTTTTATTTTATCCTCGCGTCTTAGCACCTGTTCAAGTTGTACGCATGTAATTATTATAATTACTCTAAGGGGGCAGGAATGAGGAAGGAAGCATTTTAGAGGAAATATACCAGCATTTGCTTTGAAGGAAAGTGGGTTTAGGAGAGAAAAAAAAACCACTCAGAGTAAACCTGACCGGAATTCGAACCCCAATCTTCCCGTCATCAGCAAGCCAATACAACACGAGAGTGACACCTTGGATTATTTGGCCACTAAAGCAAGCGATAGGATTTTTTTAAATCACTGCGTCTTACTACCCCTTCAGAGGCTATACTCTGAGAATTGATCTAGTAGACTACATTTTTGTAAGTGTAAAGTGACCTGGTGATCTAGGGGTAAGTTGTCAGACTTTTGTGCTGGGGGTCCGAGGCTCAATCCTCGGTACCAGCACAAATTTATCTTATTTCCAAACCTTTCCTTCACCTCTGACACGACGTGTATTAATCACAGCTTGTGAATGTGAGGTAATGCCAGGCCTCCACCGTGGTTCGGATTCCACGTTAAACTGTAGGTCCTCCATTTCATCTCACAATCACCCTACCAATATACATTAGCGTGAGTGCGTATAACCCGAACGGGTAGTAAGACGCGGTGCTAATAATAATAATAATAATAATAATAATTTTGAAAGTGTAAAAAATGCGTATTCCTATCTAAATACAATTACAAGTTAATGTAACAGACTTAGGTACGAAAGGTCGGGTCGGGGTTCGAGTGTAAATGAGTAGCCCGCTGGTGGTTTCTCGAATGTATATTAATATAATTAACACCTTGTATTATTTTCTTTAGTTCTAAAGTTGAGTTCGTTGGTAGTTTGTTTCGAAGCTATTGTTTGGTAATTAAATGACCTGCAGATCACTTTTTGTCATGCCTGTACTGTTGGTTTCGTGACAAACAGAAGCCGGAGAAAAGGCCCTAAGTATCTCAAGTACCCGCATACACGGGGCCCCATCACCGCCAGCACATTGTGGCTGTCACTCTTCCAACAGCAGTTGTACGTTCTTCAAATAGCGCAACAAACAGGGCGCCAATACATAGCCGGACAGTTACACAGAATGAGATTTGTTGTGTCAACACGAAGCATGATAGTTCTAGAGATTTGTTATGTCATCACGTAGCATGATGGTTCTAGATATTTATTATTTAAACATGTAGCATGACAGTTCTAGAGTTTTGTTATGTCAACACATAGCATGACATTTCTAAAAATGTGTTATGTTAACACGTAGTATGATAAATCTAGAAATTTGTTATGTCAACACGTAGCATGACAGTTCTAGAGATTTGTTGTGTCAACACGTAGCATGATAATTCTAGAGATTTGTTGTGTCAACACATAGCATGACAGTTCTAGAGATTTGTTGTGTCAACACATAACATGATAATTCTAGAGATTTGCTATGTTAACACGTAGCATGACAGTTCTAGAGATGTGTTATGTCAACATGTAACAAGATAGTTCTAGAGATTTATTGTCAACATGTACCATGACAGTTCCAGAGATTTGTTCTATCAACAGAAAACACAATGGTTTCTTATAGATATTTTTCTATCGACATAATTATAACAGAATAGTTCCTTAGGCTTGTTATGTTTAGGATTTCATCACTCTCGTGGTCGAATATAAATTCTCATGATATCATATTTAATATATCAAAATTCTCAGTTTCTGTGAATATTGGTGAATAATTTAAAAAAACGTAGCTCCCTTTGGTGGACAGACAAACTAAGGTGTCAGCCCTGTACATTCTGGCTTGCCGGTGACGGAAAGGTTGAGGTACGAATCCTGGTCGGGCGTACTGAGGTGACTTCACTTCAATGATTTACCACTCTCCCGTTACGTGAATTCGGGTAAAGTTCTACTAAGTTTTTTTTAACGAATGCCACCAGGGTTCGTTTGCTAGACATTCCTGGTCTTATAGTGACAGTGAAGGATATGTAACCATCTTCTTGGGTTGAGCCACCATGTAGGTGCTGTTACGTCTCCCCGATGAGATGAAGTAATGATAATGATGATGATGATGATGATGATAATGATGATAATTATGATAATTATGGGGTGCCAGCAAAAGTCCTCAACCTAGTTTAAGTCTAATTAACCACACCACGGAAAACCATATAAACAATTCACCTCCGGGAAAAACACCTATATTACCGCCGGGAATCAAACCCGGGACCTCTACATTAGCTACCAGGAGTGTTGACCACTAGACCAAAAGACTGGAATTTATTTCAAATGTCATCTCCCTATAGTCCCTAATCCATGAGTGTAATTAAATGCGGATGTCCCGGAAGGGTGCGGTGCCAATAAAAAAAAAAGGGCATCACGAATCAATTCAGTATTTCGGGATAAAGTTTTTGTTAAAGTGTCAACATTTGACTCATCATTGGACGGGAAGGCAATGCCCTGGTTGAGTTAAACCACAGGTTACACAACTGCCGACCACTCTTCATAAAACCGGGTAATATCTGATTCCAATACGAGTCTGCTACTTCTCTATTTCCAATGAGTCAACAAATCATTGTACAGTTGCACAACCGTACAAGTCACCAACACACATCTAACAGGTTTTTTTTTTTTTAGTTTATATCTATTTAGGTAAAGTTTACTTACCCACACCAGTGGGCACGCAGACATAGATGTCAGTCTGGTCTATCCTAGTTAACCAATGACCGGGGAGGTCAGGGTTCGAATCCCAACCGGGCATACCGAGGAGGATTTTTCTTAATAGGTTTATCTCATTCTGCATTTAGGGAAATACAGGCACGCCTCCTTTGAATTCTAACCTCTTGATCTTTACTTCCAATAGTTTAGAAATGCAGATTCTTAAGAACGAGGTAAAAATACAAAAGGTTTTGGTAGCTTTGTACTAGCTAATAGGGGTACAAACATAAAGGTTACCCGCTCCAGTGGTCGAATGGTCTAAATAAGGTAGCGTTTTTCAACCGGTGTGTCGCGATAGTTTGAGGATAAAAAAAGAAGCGAGAAAAAAATGTTAGGGTTAAAAATACATAGTAAATTATTAATCTAAGAACAACCTTTTTTTTTTAGAAAAAATAACATAATCATTATAATTTTAGCTATTGAACTTTTAAACGATATCTTAATTGCTATTTTAATAACTAAAACTTTCTCTGATGGTGTGTCAGTGCCTTTACAATTTTAGCATCTTGTTCAGTGTGCCGTGATTTGAAAAAATTTGAAAATCGCTGGTCTAAGGCGTTACTCTCGTGTTAGACTGGCCTGCTGATGACTGGGAGATCGGGGTTCAAAGCCCGGTCGGGTATTACTGAGGGTGGTTTTTCCCAAATTGTTTCCCAGTCTTCTTCTACGCAAATGTAGGTAGATTATCTATAAAATGCTTCCTTCCTCATCCCTACACCATTAAAGTAATTATAATAAATATATGTGTATAGCCTGAACAGGTAGTAAGACGCGGGGCTAAAAGAAAAAAACACAAAAAAACAACATAAAAGCCAATAATCAAAATAAATGGTTTGAAGTATTTTAATTTTAACTTTAATTTTAATAACAATTTAATCTAAGTGGTAAGAATAAGGAGGTACCATAGCTAAAATTCACCTGTATTAGTGCAGAGAGAGTAAGGAAAAACCACCCCCAATGCAGATGAGATTTGTTGCAGACGTCCAGAAATCCCACGTTATTTAAGAAGGATTTGGTTATTCCAAAATACGGCTCATGACAATCCCTAAATGATTAAAAACCTTACATTTTAAGTTTTATCAATAAAAAAATGTAATGAAAAGATGATATTAGATAATTTTCAACAACGTTTTACCCAAAATGTCGCCGTTGTGAGAGATACGAATACAATTATATCACTGGCTCTCAAACTGTGGTCCGTGACGGTGTGCCAGGTGGTCCACACGTTGGACCGCAGAAAAATTAATGGCATGACACAATTGCTTTCTCAAATAGTCTGTTATAGTTTGAAACTAGGTTTTCAAAAATCAGTAATCTAACCTCAAATAATCTTTATTATATTCTCATATAAAGACTTCTCAGATATTCATTTTAATCAAAATTGCTATGTCAGTTTTCTAAAATTAACATTAAATTGTTCTTTATTTAAGATCGGGCTTCAATCAAAATCAAAACAACACATCGAGGACAGATAGAGTTATTTTTTGGACTATGGGGCACATAAAATGTTAAAATTGAACATAATCTCAAGGTAAAAATTTTTCACAGTCTCAACAAAATTATTTATTTTCGTTAGAAAGTAAATCAAAATTAATCACTCACAAGAGTACAATATTGACAAGTAAACTCCGTTAAATCAATTAGACTCTGTTCCAAAAGTACAGTTCAACTTTAATAGTAAAATCAGACATCCACAAAATAAATTAAATTATTAGTGTTATTTCATTTATAGTATATTTATACCGGCTTCGGTGGTCTCATGGTCTAACGCGCTTCTCTCGTAGTAAACTAGACTACCGATGACGGGGAGATCGAGGTTCGAATCTCGATTGGGTATACTGAGAGTGGTTTTTCCAAAATGGTTTTCCATTCTTTCTCCATACAAATGCGGGTATACTTCCTATAACTACAACCTTCCTAATTCCCAAAAACCGTAGTAGAAAAAGCGTATAACCGAATGGATGCTAATATATATACAAATATTTATACATATATACATATATTTATACACAGTATTTCAAAAGTAGCAGATCATATGACACGACTTGAAAATCGATCTAGTATCGTTTCTAAATGTTAGATAAGGCTCTTCACATGAAAATTGGACTGTAATGTGTATGTATGAAACATTGAACAAGTTGTATAAATATGATGCCTTTACTTCTTAATAAACACTTTCATTAGAAAATGTCATGCTTCGACACGTGACAAGTAGGTAGTATAGAAAGATGGGTGGTCCGCGTGTGCATCGAACGCTTATCAAGTGGTCTGCTACTGGGAAAAGTTTGACAAACACTTAATTAAGGTGCGGCCAAAAAGAACGCGAGTAATTTTACAGTTTTTATAGCATTAAATTTGTTTGGACAATAATAAATCAAATATTTCTCCAGTAGCAACATAGAGTTTAGTTTTCTGCACATGCTAATATCAACAGATCTTGAATATCTGCCAAGAGTGTCCTGGAATTTTGTCAACACTTTTTAAATAAAGAGAAAATGTTTTTACAAAATTTCAGGACACCCTTGACAGATCTGTTGATATAAGCATGTGCAGAAAACTAAACTCTATGTTACTACTGGAGAAATATTTGATTTATTTTGGCCAAAAAATTTCAATTCTATAAAAACTGTAAAAATACTTGCACTCCCTTTGGCCGCACCTTAAATTGTTAGAAACATAGATTTAGCCTTCCTCAAACAAATCAACAGTTTTTTAAATAGGGTCACAAAAGAGCATCCAAAGAGTTATAATTGAAGATTGTTATAGTGGTTTTGAAACTTCATAGTTGCCATTTCCATCAGGTACAACAATGTGAGAATATTTCCCTTGAGAATATGCTAATAAGTCTTGGATTTTATAGACTTTTGCTGAGGAAATATGCATCTATATTCTAAAAGATCTTTCCTTATATTCCTACTAAAGACATAAAAAAGTTTTTTATTTTAATTTAAGTTTAGAATGTTCTAGAATCATGAAGTTTTTATCGGCTGAAGTCACACAAGTTGATTCAAACTGAATGAATTTACGTAATGTTAACTCAAGTTAACCCAAGTTGAGTCAAGTAAATTAAAGTTAGCTCAGGTTAATTCAATTAATATGGTCAGTTTATGTCCTTAGCTCAGTCGGTAACGTGTTTGCCTATTGAGCTAACGGTTCCCGGTTCGATTCTCGGTATGGCCGAAAATGTATCATTAGTGAAAATATGGGTTTATCATTTCACAGTGATGAATTAACGGCTGGGGACTGGATATTGTGTCTAGTCTAGTCTTAAGTTATATCATAAGGCATATGAAGCTACGACAGGCCTAGCATACCGGTAGTGGAAAATATATGGCTCGAATACAAAACTGACCCAGGTTAAATGGTCAATTTATGTAAAGTGATAACTATAGTATGTTAACCATTACGTTTAACACCATCTTTGTTAACGGCTTGATTTAAGAGATATGGATGTAAAAGGTAAAGTTTAGAGAAAGATTACCAACAATTGTTTGGAAAGAGATAAGGAAACAGTTTGGAGAGAAAAAGGTCTCAGACACAGACTTCCTCACAACTGGCAAATCATACCGGACTGACGCCTTTGTCTATGTGTCTCAGCTTTATTAATTTCTTAAACTCAAAGAATATGGATGAAGTAGTGAAATAAAATCCATCTGTATTCTCCTTTAGAAGAGATGGAAAACCAACAAGGAGAAAAAAAAACACACTCTTTTACGCTTGAAAGAGATTTAAACTCAATATCTTGGACAAGAGTAGAGACTGTGGTCCCAGGTGCTGATAGTCCGATCACCACCTGTATGGACCATACTTCAGCCACAACTAAATACTCCATAAGTGTAAGGTCTTTAAACCGTAAGAAGATATCAACTCCACAGAATCGGAACACTCCGACCACTAAGTTCCTATTCATAAGGTTCGTACTCACAGAAATTGGATCGACTTTTAACTTTCTTGATGACTGTCGTTACGTGCGACTACGTAGAACCAATCACAGGTACACAAATAAATGAAACAGTGGACATTTTCTAAACGTATCGATTTTCATTTATCTACCTTTTTGGCATTAAGAGAAAACTTAATTTTACTAAGGTTATAGTTATTTTGACTGAAAAATCTAAACGAAAAATAATATTACAAAAACGTTGATAGAATTTGCTAAAATTGCCTTATTTGGAAAAGTCTGATTAAACAAAGCAGTATATTTTCCCCTTAAGGACCCAGAGTGTTTGAATATAATTAAAAAATCATACGGACTTAAAAACTATGAGAACATAGGGATTAAGGAGTATGTATAGGCTATAGTTCAATGTTCATAGGAAGCGTCGTATCTGGAAGCTAGAAAAGCTACTAGATACACTTTCACTTATTCATACGTCAGGTCGTGTGATCTTCAGCTACCACTATTGATTAGTTTTATCAATGCCTATAAAACAACACTAATAATATATTAAAGTGTTATAATTATTATTAGCACCGCGTCTTACTACCCGTTCGGGTTATACACACTTACGCTAATGTGTAATGGTAGGGTGACTGTGAGATTAAATGGAGGACCTACAGTTTAACGTGGAATCCGAACCACGGTGGAGGCCTGTAATTCCACACACTCACAAATTGTGATTAATACACGTCTTATCAGAGGTGAAGTAAGAGTTTGGCAATCAGATAAATCTGTGATGGAACCAAAGATTGAACCCCGGACCCCCAGCACAGAAGTTTGACACCTTAACCTTAAACCGCCGGCTCTCTAATAAAATATTATCAAATTTTGGCGCAAAAAAGATATGGGTTTGTATCTCTTAAAAATACCCTTTCCATGAAAATTGTACTGTAGATTAAGCCTAATGATATATGAGTGTTTCTTTTGGGAAAACGACTGGTCTGCTACTGGGTCTACAGGCCGGGATACAAGACTGTGAAGAAGACTTCCCGCCACTGTTAAAAACAATGACGTCAGAGAGTGTTTACCTTTCCAGCAACGCTCTCACACACAGGTAACCCTAAATCTGTAATGAGTTATTACAAAGCACACACACTTTTATAAGATAGTGGCGTAGCGAGTCGCAGAGCAAGAGGAGAACAAGTTACAAGACACCCAATGGGAGCTCTGGAATATTCGCACGCACGGCCATTGCTTCACAAACTGAAAAACCTATACTGAGAGCAGTGGTGTTGTCGTAAATTCAGCAGTGCCGGAACGCAAGGCCGTAAACTTAGCCCCCCCGAAGTTGAAGGTGGGGGGTTTTGGGGGACATGCCTCTAGAAGCTATTTGGAGCATTTTTTTAATGGTTACTAAATCAGAAACTTATTTAGCGCACTTCTCCTAGAATTCCAAGAAATTCTATATAGCACAGTAGATTTCATCAGAATTTATTGATTCATAATATGACAAAAGTTTTAACATAATATTGATATAAAATCAATTAGTTAACTTAGAATTGCATTGTATAAAACTTTACTAAAAAATAATTATTTTGAATATTTTACCATAAAAAGCAGTACAGGAACGGCGTTCCCGCTTCACTACATATACCTGTACGTAAGGACCTGCGAGTTGGGACCACCGTTTATTTACTCGTATTTTAGATGTTGATTACAGAATATGTTTAGCTTGCATTATGCACCAACACATTTGGGGGTACAAAGCTAAATAGAAAATATATTAAAACCCACTTCGGTGGCCGCATGGGCTAAGGCGCTACTCTCGCGGTAGGCTATACTACCGATGACGGGAAGTTCGAGGTTCGAATCTCAGTCGGGTGCACTGTGGGTGGTTTTTCCAAAATAGTTTTACACTCTCCCGCCAAACATAGTCTACCTAATTCATAACACATTAGTGTAAGTAGTACACAGGCGTATAGCCCAAACGGGTAGTACGACAAGGTGCTAATTTAAAAAAGATATATTTATAGTAGCGTATGCGAACAAAAAAGGTTAAATACCAACGGTCTAGGGCGTCACCACCATGTTAGACTTTCCTACTTATGACGGGGAGATGAGCGTTCGAATCCCTGTCGGGTCTACTGAGAGTGGTTGTTCCTAAAATGGTTTCCCACTCTCCTTCCACGAAAGTGTAAGTAGATTATCTCTAAAATGCTTCCTTTCTCATCCCTACACCAGTAGAGTAATTATTGTATATGCGTATGACCTGAACAGGTAGCAAGACGCGGTTGTAAAAAAAATACTATAAATATATGCACTGCGAGGGAAGACAGCGCCAACGTGTTCGAATCAGATCCAGGTTCGAATCCAGACGCATTTTTTTTTTCTTTATACAGTCTCTCTCTCCACACTATTTTTTTTTACTGGGGTATTTAACATGCAATTTATAAATCGATTTATTATATCAGCACAAGACTTACAAACTAGCTTAAATATAGAGCAAACATAGCAGCTTGCCCCCGTTACCCCCGGAGTCAATTCACCATTGTTATAAAGATGATTTAAAAAAATTGAGAATGCCGGGAATTGAAGTCGATATTTTTAATTTAGTAAGCAGACTCGTTACTGACCGAATTAAGGTGTCGGACCCCATTAGTTAAATTTCCCCCCTATCCCATGCTTTTAGAGGAAGAGGGTAAGCACGTCTGACCCTCTTCGACGACCCTTTTGCTGCATGATTTAAAAATAGGCCTTCACTACTTACAATAATTGCAAAGTCGTGGCAGCCGCTTAAGATGGGTAATTTAATTTTTGCTGTTATATGAGACTACTTGACATTAACAATTGTTCTTTTTAGAAACATATTAGTTAAACAATCATTTAAAATATAATGAATTTGTCTTGAATACACGGGGAGATATATCAGGGGGAGAACTTAAGACAGCCCTATCCTTCCAAAATGAAACTAGGCTCAAGCACCTCAAGTCACCCTGGTTCCGATGTCCCTGATATCATCAAGATGCTCTAATTAAATGCAGTAATTTGATTTAACGTATCGTTAGTTGTTGTGTTACAGAAAAATGGAATCGTAGAAATGTCCATAACAACTGTAGAAAATATATGCTAGTGAATTGTGACTACCACCTTGCGGATTTGAACTTTTGCAATAAGATAACAAAAAGTCTCTACTAGAGGAATTGAAAGAAGAGGCCACAGATATGGGATATTAAAGCAGTAGATATAACACAGGGCCACAAATGGGGGACATTAAAAAGGAGTAAATAATTGTGCTCACTCAAGAGGTTTTTAGTCTATAAATAAAACAAAGATAAAACTTTGTTGATCATTACAATTTTTGAAAAGTTTTATGACAATATAATGAAATTATTAATAAGTAGTGGCAAGATCAATCGAGTGGTTAGTATGACTGACTTTGTCCAAATGGTTGGCATGTCAAGTGCTGAACTTGGGTTAATCATATGGTTCGCATGTCTACTACCTTGGACTATTCGAGTGGTTAGCATGTCACTCTCCGACCTTGGGCTATTCGAGTGGTTAGCATGTCACTCTCCGACCTCAAATTAATCAAGTGGTTAGCATGTCACTCTCCAACCTTGGACCATTCGAGTGGTTAGCATGTCACTCTCCGACCTTGGGCTATTCGAGTGGTTAGCATGTCACTCTCCGACCTAGGACTATTCGAGTGGTTAGCATGTCACTCTCCAACCTCAAATTAATCAAGTGGTTAGCATGTCACTCTCCAACCTTGGACTATTCGAGTGGTTAGCATGTCACTCTCCAACCTTGGGCTATTCGAGTGGTTAGCATGTCACTCTCCGACCTTGGACTATTCGAGTGGTTAGCATGTCACTCTCCGACCTCAAATTAATCAAGTGGTTAGCATGTCACTCTCCGACCTCAAATTAATCATATGGTTCGCATGTCTACTACCTTGGGCTATTCGAGTGGTTAGCATGTCACTCTCCGACCTTGGGCTATTCGAGTGGTTAGCATGTCACTCTCCGACCTTGGACTATTCGAGTGGTTAGCATGTCACTCTCCGACCTTGGACTATTCGAGTGGTTAGCATGTCACTCTCCAACTTTGGACTATTCAAGTGGTTAGCATGTCACTCTCCTACCTTGGACTATTCGAGTGGTTAGCATGTCACTCTCTGACCTTGGACTATTCGAGTGGTTAGCATGTCACTCTCCAACTTTGGACTATTCAAGTGGTTAGCATGTCACTCTCCTACTTTGGACTATTCGAGTGGTTCGCATGTCACTCTCCGACCTTGGACTATTCGAGTGGTTCACATGTCACTCTCCGACCTTAAGTTAGTCAAGTGGTTAATGTGTGTACCTCTGACCTTGGGTTAATTGAATGGCTAACATGTCTACCTCTGACCTTTGGTTAATTGAGTGGTTAACATGTCCAGCTGTGACCTTGGGTTAGTTGAGTGGTTAACATGTCTACCTTTAGCCTTGGGTTAATCGAGTGGTTTGCATATCTAGCATGAACTTGAACTTGATTTTGACAATGTTCTATGTGAATATAAGTAACCGATAGTCAGTACTTGCAGTAGAATATATGAATAAAACAAGCTATTGCTTTTTACTTCCTTTTCGCCTCAGTCTATGTTTTAGTGAATCAGTACTTGGCCCTGTGTGGCACTCGACACAAGGTCTGTACAAGATAACAGTCAAGCTCAGTGCCATCATCTCATAAAACACACTCCTGATATTTGTCCTCTTTATTTACCTACAAACAGCTCGTCCTAGCAAGGATTTGCACCATGACACGCTTTACATACCACTGTTGCCAAATTACACAATTCAACAAATTACACTATTAATAAAATACAATTCAACACGATAGTTCTTATAGTTTAGTTGCTGATCACACACATAGGTGGGCACAGGGGGATTAAGGCGTGAACCTTGACTGGTCTGGTTTGCCTGTGATGGAAAGGTCAACCCTCAAATCCCAGTTGAGAGTACAGAGGGTGGTTTTCCCTAAAATAATTTCCAATCTTCCTTTCTTCCCCTATACAAATGTGGGTACATTTCCTCTAAATTGTATACTTCCTTTATCCTTACACTATTAGTGTAAAAATTCAGATTCTGGATGAGTACTATACATGAACAATTTTATTTTTAAATTCCTCTTAAAAAAATGAATTCATTGCTATAAATTAAAAAAATAGATTTAAAATCTGTAATTTTGGATACATACTTCGTTCTTAGCAAATGACCTGTCCATTACACTTTAATAAAATACTAACAGTTTAAATTAAAATCTCATTATGGTTGATTTTTGTAGAGAATCTTTCAAATCAATATTTATGGCCTTTGATACAAACTGAAATTTGAATAGAAATGCAATATACAGACTACTGTAATATAGATCGACATAAAGTTACTCACTTGTGACTCTGGTATTACAAATAAGATTCTAAGTTAAATAAATATCTTTTTAAAAGAAAGTGTTCATTGAATTAAAATTTTCAAATTTTATTTTGCTACTAAATTACTTGACTAGGCTGATGCATAAAAAAACACTGATAATTACTTTTTGCCAAAACTGAAGTTACACAAGTAAACATTTTAGTGTGTGACCAGCCTCGGTGGCGTAGTTGGCTAACGCGCTAGTCATGTTGAGCTCAATCAGCGAGGACGGGGAGATCGAGGTTCGAATCTCGGTCGGGTGAACTGGGGGTGGTTTTTCCTAAATGGTTTTCCACTCTCCTTCCACGCAAATGCGGGTTCACTTCCTCTAAATTCAACCTTCCCTATTCCTAATCCATTAGAGTATTTAGTACTTAAAAGTATAACCCGAACGGGTAGTAAGACGCGGTGCTAAATATTATTATTATTATTATTATTATTATTATTATTATTATTTAGTGTGTGCACAGATGTAAAATCAAAAATTTGACTTAATGGGGATGAAATTGGAAAGTTCCTAATGGAGCATTGGGGTGAAAAGGGGTGGATGTTCTTGGTGCAGCCAGTTCGGAGTTGTACAAAGTAGCGACGCTGCCAGTGATAAATACTCTTATTGAAATACAAATGAGAATAAGAGTGTAAACAGGGTTGTCCTGGTTGCATGAATTTTACAGCTGTCTGATATTTCTACAGGTCAGGTATCAACTCTTGATACAATGCATGGCTGTGATTTTTTACACATTTTGGGGTGCAATATTATCTGAAGGTGAGTTCTGGTGTATCGCCTCCAAATTCATTTGACACGCCCTGTTACCTTGGATGCTATATTTTAAGTGACTAATTGTAATATAAATTATTCTTTGAAAAAATCTTATTTATCTTATTTATTTAATTATATCTTTTCCACAATATTTTCTACAAACTTTTTTACTAAATTATAAATATAATTTGGAAATTTTTTCATATGTGCGAGCAAATTGTGAACACCCGCTTTTTTTTTTTTAACTTATTTGTTTATATTCTTTAAATTGAAAAATTACACCTGGACAAGAGAATCGAACCCGGGACCTGTGACTTAGTAATTCATAATTATATTTGTATTTGTACAGTTGTAATTGTACTATTGGCAGCATAAAGCCCTCCCAAGTTGAAGATGTCAGCATTATCTGAAAGCTTGTGATCTTAATTGATCACTCATATGTAATTGACGATTTCTGCACGTCCATCCCAGACTCTGCCTTAAAATATGAGTGAACATTACCACTCCTGGATAGCTCAGTGGTTAGAGCGTTGGTGTACTAAGGCAAAGGTCATGGATTTGATTAAATTGTGTCCAGGTGTCATTTTTCAATTTAAAGAATATATTTAGATGCGGCTATAACCATAACTAACAAATATAATAGCTTGGCTATTTAATTCATAATTATATGTTTATATCAAAATAAAGATGTAGACCTTTGTTTCATAAAATCAATTAAAATATTTCTTTTAAAAAATCTACTTGTATCTTTCTCTGTCCAGGATAAGGTGTAGAGCATGGCAACAAGGAACCAGTTAAGGAGACGGTTAACTAGCTCAAGAAATTACACCGGTGGCAGAGTATAGGTTACCAACTCCTTTTATTGTGCCACATGTTGATAAGAAAGAGAAGCATTGTGCTAAGGTTAGCACGGTGTTAGCTTTTCACACAGGGCACTTGTCTCACATGGGTACAGCTCTGGCAAATCTGAAGACAACACTTGGTTGATAAGCATCACCTCCAGTGAAAGTTTTGAGATCAAACGTCAGTTTTGCACTAAACATTATTTAAAAAATATTAGAGTATGAATAAAAAATACATTGATTGAGATTAATATCACTACAGTAGTCAATTTAGTGTTAAAATATATGTATTTCCAGACAATTAAAATCGTCCTGCCATGCGTGAGCCCTTGATTGACAATCCCATTGGTCTCTTATTTTGATGACTTGATATTAATTTGTATTTGATTTTGATCCACTTTAATAATTATTTTTTTAAACATCTTGTAAATTTCAAGATAAAAAAAATCTGTCACCTACAAAGACAAAATTTAGAAAAATATAGTATAAATCAGTAAAACTGCTTAATTTCACAATATTTCATTGATTGAGACCTATTCATGTTTACTTTTACTAGTTAATGTACAAAAATATCAGCTAGCCTACTCAATACTTTTCTTATTTGTGCAAAAGTTAGAGAAAAAATCTTATGAATAACATAATGATCATTTTCTCTAACATTTTAATTAGTTGATTAATACCTATTTAATACAATAATTATTTTTAATTGATTACTGGTACCAAGGAAAAAAACTAAACTTTCAAATATTAATGTTGATACTTAGCTATTCTGTATGAATCATTAAATCATCAGAATTCTATAGAATTTTAAAAGTTGTGATATTTTCGAAGATATTTCAGAAATGTCGATATTTGGCAACTATAAAGCTTTGTTTCCCCCAATGAGTTTCAATCCAAACTTCTAAGAGTTTAAATGGTGTCATCTGTAACCTCAGCACATCTCTTGATTGAATCCTTTGTGGGGACATTATTTAGCGAGTGAGAGTTCATTGTCTCATAAGCTAGGTGCATAGGTCACCACTTTATTTTGACAATTTGTATCATATTACAACAATTATTATTTTCAAACATAAATAAATAAATAAAACGTATGTAAGAATATACTATTTAATTCAATACACCACTAGCATTGGCGCCGTAACGTTTGTTGTCTGGGGGTGGGAAGGTGAGTGGGAGGAATAATAATTATGTTATGTTCAGATTAAGGTAGGGTGAGTAAAACACATCAGGGTAAGTGCATATAACTTAGCACAGAACAGTAATATAATCTCTTTCTTTTATTCTTGTAAAATATATATTAAAAGATAGTAATTGTGATATTTCTTTTATTCCTTGCTATACAAAGTTATGTGAATGCTAAATAAAATTTAATTTTGCATTTATTTACTGGCAACCTTGATAAAGCGTTTCAAAACAAATAGGCTACACAAATCAACATACATTGAATAAAATGGATACATGTGTGTGATGATAACAAGTCTTGAGCCATGCAAATAAAGGATGAGTCTAATCAATCTTAGTGATCATGAGAATAATAAGAAAATTGTGGTACAGTTTTCCTAAACACTGTCTCCTTCCTGTAAGAATAATGCAGGATGAGGGAGGGCTCAGGGGAGATGTATACCAATGTCTTCCCTAGTTCCGGTGCTTATGACCCCTAGTATAAAAGCTGCATTCTTTATTTATGATCACAATCATTGCTAGATATATTTTTCCAAGCTACTTTTTTTTAAATATATTTTGAAAGAATTGTGAACAAATGGCATGAAAATTGTGAAAGATTTAAAAATATAAATTAAACTTGTTGGTATAAGTAAAAATCTGTAGTACAATAATTATGCTACTTAATAGTTTTTTAAAAGTTTTTTTAATGATTGTTTTGTGAAAATATAATATGTAACAAAATGAATACCTTAACTTGTAATGTGCATGATGTGAGTGCGTTCATTCATTTCAATTTGAAAAGATAAAATATTACCAATAAATAAAAATAATATAAATTTAATTTTGATTACTTATACGAGTATAAAAACTTGAACTAATCAACATTAGACTTCAAATATAACTTTAAAATAAAAGATACATGGAAGCTAAAATCACACCCAGGATCTTTGGCTTGGCAAGCCAATACTTCACAAGTTAACTAATAATGTTATTATACCCCACTTGTGTGTGTGCTGCTTCAAGTATATATATATAATATTTTAATTAATAATAATGTTAGTAATAATAAAATTACTAGTTTATAGGAATAATTTTAAATAAAAAGATGACTTGTAAGAAAAAGCTCAATTTTGATTAGACAATTTTAATACAAAAAAAATAATAAAGAGTCATTGTCACAATAAAGATAATAACCATGTACATAGGCCTAAAATATTTGAGTAAAAATAGAAAAACTAAGTATTTTATCACAGATAAGTGACTTGATTTTCATACTACAAATTTAGTACCTAATCTAATTATTGCAAAGTATTAGTTCTAAACAAAATAATTTGAATCTGTGATTACTATTGTTGGAAAAACAGTTATCAACCTTGTTCATTTATCGGAACATCGTGACGGAGATGTAAAAATGCAAAACCTAAAAGAAGCTCAACCGTCATTGTCTTATGCAGTATATAGAAGACAGCTCTTTACAACATTAAGTTATAGGTTTCAATATGTTTGGGTTAGAGGGGGATGGGGGGGTAGTGGGGGATCTCCTCAATCTACCCCCTTCCCACCTGAATCCGCCATGGGCTATGGATGAACCTGAATAATTCTGCGGAAGATCAATGGTAATTGATTTCAGCATCTAGATGTCATTCTTAAACCAATATTTGAATTAGGATTGTGAACGGCACACTTAAAATAATTTCAAAACATCAAAATTTTGTAAAATATGTTCAATATCTGTATTATTGTATGTGCAACTAGTGTTTTATAGACGTTCCACTAAGCATGAAAGCTTTCTCTTACTATTCTTATTTCCTTCAACTATTTGTGAGGTTATTATTACGTGATAAAAGAGTGGGAAGGGAAATGAAGGCACATAGGAAGAGCAAGGATGTAACACAAGCTGTGCTGAGATACGTTACTACAAAGCACAGATAAGAGAAGTGTGATAATACATAACAGCACTGTGTGGCGGCAGTCGAGATTACATCAGTCTTACATAACACAATTTCCCCATACTGTCAGGACAGATTATTAATAAATAGGTTCAGGGTTACCAATAAAACAACATAAATAGTCTAAAAATTGATTATGTCTAAATACAAATTTAAATGACAGTTAAAATATTAAAATTTAATCAAATAAACCACACATAATAGAGATGCAATAAATTTGGCACTATCAGCCAACACTTTAAAATGCAAAGCTTTCAAAGTAGAAGTTTTGGTAGTTTAGTCTGAAATATATATAAAAAAAATTAATTCAACATGAAGCTTTTACGTGAGAAAATAGTTATATTCAAGGATGTACAAACGAGGTCACACCCAAAGCAAGGACATTTTAACAATAAAATCCCCCTTAATGAAGCAATTTCAAGTTATTTTTAAACCTAAATGGGGTTGCAGATGCTATAAATTTAATAAGATTCCAATATGGTACTAGCCTAAGCATTAAGTATGAATAACCGGCCCCTTGGTGTAGTAGTCAATGCACCTGGCTAAGAGCCTAAGGGTCCTGGGCTTAGTCCCCGGCTAGTACCTTGGGTATTTTTCCCGAAAGGGGAATTACCCCAATGGTTTGGTTAATTAAGCTGAAGTTAGGTTTAAGTGTTTCCACTGGTCCCAAACCCTCATACACACGATCACCATCACCTTATCTTAGTGGGACATGGAAAGAGCCTCCACAGAATGGATGTACGATTAGTACATCAGGGCATCCCCTGTGCAATGATACATTACTATTAGCTAATCCCTCCATTACTGGATTATAATAAATCTGAATTTATCCATGCTTATGTCACGTCATTTAAATAGTCAGTGTTAAAATACTGTTTAGTTGCCGTTCTAAAAATGTTTTTTATTGAAATGATGTCATCATTAGTGGGATATTTCAAATCTGTTCATTATATATATAAGTTTTCTTCTACCTTCGATGTGTTTTAAAGATGTGAAGGCTATTATGGGGTTTTTAGTTGAAGTGAAAGAGGTATGACCTTTGATTTGAAGCCACCCTACTTTTCATCTGTACATAGTAAAATAGCACCTATTTAAAAATTAAATTCAATAAATTGAATAAAATTATTATCACTATTTTTATTAGATGTTATTTTTCAACATTTTATTGTGATATTTCATAAATAAATGGGGACAATATTTGTGGAAATTTGGTTATGAAACCGAGTTGGGTAGTAATAACTTCAAAAGTGGTATTTTTTCATGATGTAACATTTTGTGTGTGTGTGTGTTTAATTATATTTCATACAAGTGAACAAAAAATTTCTAAAATAATTATTATTATAAATGAATCCACTACTTTAGGAATATGAATATTCATTTTACCTTCAAGTCTTGAATTTAAGATTCAAATCTTGGGGAAAACGATGAACATAGAAGGAAAAAGAAATATAACTTAATAATATATGATATAAATAGTAACTAGATATTTATATATTTTTTGCTATAAAGATTTCCACTCACTAGACATGAGCTTAATCAGACCAACACATGCAAAATATCATTCTCTGTATAGATTTACGAGACCAGCTCATAGTGAGCCTGTCACGGACTGGTCTATACCATGCATTCTTAGTTAAAATGTTTTGCTGGACGCAAGATGATCTGCTCTAGTCATGTGATGTTACTGAGCTAGTGTTTGCAGGCAGCAGAACACGTATATACATAAGCTTTTCCTGAAAGAGTTAATTTCTTTAGTAATATAATTTTATATTTTTCCCAACAAGTCATTGAACTAGCAGGACGTCATGTGGAAATATTGGTATAATTTTTCATTATCATCAATCAGCTGTTCATATAGTGCCCAATATTTGCCCTTAGTTGTACATTTTCTAAGAGTTTCATAGAGTTTCATGAACTCAATAACGCCTGGTGTTTTTTTTGGTTCAATGTTCTTCTTCGACCAAAATAGTAGAAATCATGGCCAACTCTTCTGTAGAGAAATTACATAGGACTCCTTTCCATGAGCGTATTTAGCAGCGTGATTGAGTGATGCAGTAGTAAGCAGCACTACTAACTCCCATAGCAGTGCGCTTGCTGTGCTGCCAATTCTAATACATGTTTTCTTCTAAGACTTCAACAATAAAATGGACTTCAAGGCCGCATTTGATTAGCTAATATAATTTATTTAAAAATATGGCATCATTAGTACTAGGTTCACCATCTAATTTAAAAAAAATAGACTCAACACAGTTTTATATATTACTTGAAAAAATAAGAAATAATGAAAACACATTTTAAAAGTATTTTCACACCTCAGTAGAATCATTTAACTAAATAAGGAAAGATGAAAACAAATTTTCCAAGTCAGTAGAATCATTTAATTAAATAAGGAAAGATAAAAACACATTTTACAAGTATTTTCTCATGTAAGTGGAATCATTTAACTAAAATGGTATAGCCCTAACGGGTAATAAGACATGGTGCTAAAAAAACCTTTCATACAAGCTGAACTAATTTCCCAAGATCGAGGAATATACAATTACCATGTATCACGAGCAAGACGGATTGTTGAAAATGGATTTGGTATCCTGGTTTCACGATTTCGCATATTTCACATAGCAATAAACTTACAACTAGAAAACAACAAATCTATCATTTTGGCTTGTTGTTTTTTGCATAACTTTCTAATAAAATCGGTATCGAGTCACTATTCACCCCCAGAATGTTTTGATCAAGAAAATACTGTCAATGGAATAACTATTTTAGGGTATAATACAGGAAATTCTTAGGTGTTTAGGTTGAATCGAAATAATCCAGGGAGCATATTTCGTTCAGCAGAAGAAGTGAGAGAAGTTTTAATGAATTATTTTGTAAATGAAGGCCAAGTTCCATGGCAGCTTAGTTTTATTTGAATTGTTTGAGCTTCAGTTTTATTTTCAAGGGTTGTACCTGCGTAGTGTAATAATGATACAGCTTTGTTTGTAGTCTTCATTTATGGCATTAAACATTATAATAATATTTATTATTAAGTACATTTTGTTAAAATAAATAAGTACATTTGAACAAATTGTCATCACTGTTGATGTTGGTACTAGAAGCACGAGGAGCTTCTGGATTGCTTAGAATTCTATCAAATTATGAAAGAAGCAAGTGCATACAAATACATTAAAAAAACAGGCTTACCCTAACAGTTTGAAGTACCACAACTTCGTCACTTCCTGCTCTGGACTTAATTGATGATTTTACTTTTTTTCACCCCTTTCTAAAGGCACTCTGAATGTTATTTATTTTCTTTATGACTGTTTGTTGGTTGGCATTTGCCTCAACTGTCTTCATTTTTGCCACCAAACATGTGTGTGCAGTAAGTTGCTTCTTAAAATTCAACTTTTAAAATATCATTGGGGCACCCTGCTATTTTGTTCTTCTTATTGAAAAATAGGTATAGTTGAAATTTTATTAGATTTAATTGAATTTTAGAGGTCGCTACCGCACATCAAAGTTTTGTAAAAATTGTTAATTTTAACTTGAAGTGATCCATCTAACAGAAATTGTGAGAGCCTGAGCCACGAATTGGTTATTACTATTACACCATAATTTCCTCTACCGAGGACTACCCCACGTCCCACCCCCACTCCCTTAAGCCCTTTCTTTTCCCTTTCCTTTCCATACAGCGTTGGTTGGCTGCCAGTAAGTTTTAGATTGTAGCCTTAATACATGCTGCGCTCTCATAACATCGCACTCAAGCTATCTAATTGTTGTGTTTGTAGGTTTGAGTTTCTATTTGTATACAAACGAGTCCATGATGTTATATTTAACTAGTCAAGTGACTTGTGTTTAAGTTTTGTTTTGTTTGTTACAACATTTAGGTGCATGCAAGTGAAGGTATAAACTTATAAAGTAAAGCTAAACGTTCAGAAGGGTTAAAACAAGGAATAGAATGGCCGAATAAACTGAAAGATCTTTTTGATATTCGTATTCAGACGAAAAATTTTTTCTTGCTCAGCGAAAAAAAGGATGTCCTGGCAAGATTTGAAGCATAGGTTAAGTACTCACCAAAAAGTAATTTTAAGCTCGTGCTCGTGTAAAGAGAATCCAGGCACAAGAAAGAGGAGGAGATTATTAAATAAATCAATGAGCGAACTCCCAATTCCATTGTCTTCTTCTCCGAGTGAAGAAGAGATTGATTTATCTGATAGAAGTGCTTCTGCTGATTAAAGTCCCCCAACCTCTGAATCACCTTTGAAAAAGCTTGCTAGGAAGAAACTTCTTGATGATGATTTGGCTGTTGGTTTTTATGTTTCAAAATTAAGTTATAAAAAAGCAGCTGTTGTACTGACGACTTCACAATACAGTGTTAACAATTCGTTTATCCATTGTTAATGTATAATGTGTTGACAGAAGATTGTGAAGTCTTTAAGGAGTGTATTTACACCATAATTCACTATTCACTGAGATGGAAAAAGATAGAAGATACCACCGGACATGAAAAGGTGCATCGCTTTCCAAGTGTGGTATCAGGTAAGAGTGTTGATCAACTTCTGGCTGTTCCAAAACGTGTTTCTGCAACAGAAGAGTCAGCAGCTTCAGAAGTTTTTGAAACAGTTTTATCGTGAGGAATTTGCAATCAATTAAAATGTATGAGCTTCGACACTACAGCAGTAAATACTGGACCAAGGAACAGGACATGTATTCTTTTGAAACAAAAGATGGACAAATAAATGATATGGTTGGCCTGTCGTCCTCATATCATGGAGATCATGTTAGATGCAATAGCTGTTAATGTGCTTGGGAGTTCAACCGGTCCAGAGATATTATTGTTCAAAATATTTAAAAAGACTGGATCACTAATGAATACACTGAGTTCAAAACTGCCATTTCTGATTCTTCTACCCTAAGTGAAGTCAAAAATATTACCACTGACATGATCTCTCTTTCCCAGAAGAAATTTGAAAAGTTCCAACCTTAAGATGATTATAAGTAATTTCTACCTTACTATTATATTTTTAGGAGGTATCCCTGAAAATGGGATATCTTTCAGAGGACCAGCTAGACTTTATCGTGCTATATGGAAGGCAAAAGCAATTTATTCGTTTAAAGTGTATTTATTCAGAGATCATTTCAAGCTGATGAAGAGAGAAGAGTAAAAGTTTACACACAACTCTGGTTTCAAGCAGCCTCGGAGTTTTTTGCACCTAGAAAAGCTCTGCAGCTCCTGAAAAATCTAAAAAAAAAAATAATAATACAAGACAGTAAATCAAGCGTTGTCCATAGTTACCATGAAGTTTATTGGCCACCTATCAGAGGAGCTGGTTGCGTTCACTTTTTTTTAACTAAGAAGTTTCAACTCTGACAAAGCGGAAGATGTTGGACGCCTTGAACAATGAAGGAATGAAGTCTCCACTGAAACATATGTGTATGGATCCTGATCTTGCTGATAAGAAGAATATAGAAGATTTTGTATTTTACAACCCTCTAAGATTTTCCGGGTAACAGGTATTCCATCAGAGTTTCTATGGAAGAATGTATACATTTGGGAAGAAGATGATGATTATAAGACAAGTAGAGAACTTGTTCGCTCAATTAGGGTTGTTAACGATATTGCAGAGCGAGGAGTAGCATTGACGGAGGAATACAACAAATTACATAACTCAAATGAAGAACAAAACAGTACTTGTTGTTAATGGTTAAACAATCCAAACATAAATGCCCTGAAATGAGAAAATGTACATTGTTATCCTAATATTAATGTTTATTTTAAACAATGTTTAAGAATATTATTTTATTCTTAAATGTTTGTTAAACATACATAATTATCAATAAACAAAAATAAGTACATTTTATATATATATACAAGAAATATATAAATATATATAAAACTAATTTGTGCTATTTTTAAAAAAATTCTAAAATTTCAAGGCCTGGTAGCGATCCCTAAACCATATCTAAAAATTATATAAAAAAATATATATTACTTTCTCATGAATAAGAACACAATGGCAGGGTGCCTACCCAAAAAAATAAAAAATAAAAATTGGGTCAAATAAGCAGCACCCTAGTACGCAGCTTTTTTTTATATACAATCGTGATAATCTTTATTTTTTACCTGCCAAAAGGCTATGTTCAGATTCATAAATTCTTCTAAAAACTCGCAGCTCATATTGTTCACTTGGCAGTGGCTACAGATGAACTGACAAACTGAATGATGCATGCACACACACACTCCAATTGGCCTGCTCAGTTCAGAACTGTACAGGTTTTCAGAATGATTTTTCAATTCTGATCAGGCGGCCTGAACAGTCTGTCAAAACTGCGCAGTTTTCTACCACACACATTCCGAAAATTCCAAAGGCCAGACCTGTGCAGTTTTCCCTCACTGAATGTGTGTGGGCGCCTTAAGTTTGCCGTTATGGGGCAACCTTTACCTACTTATACAGTGGCAGCAGTGAAAGAGTATTAATTGTGTTTCTTTTTTTAATTATAAAAGCTAAATTGTTATTGTGTATGCATCTCTTGTTCATTCCTGACTCTTTTCTGTACCTTAATGAATATATTATATTGAAGAATGTACTAAAAAGATAGGAACAAATATAAAGAAAACAATATGGATTTAAAAATGAAAATAAAAACCATTTCACGCTGAACATATTTAATTTTTTTTTTCATTTATTTATGGTGTTGAACGTGCACTTTCTGAACCGAATGATTATATCAGCTCCTGACTTATAAACTAACATAAGTCTAGAACATACACAACATCCAGCCCCCAGCCTTTATTTCATCACTGTGAAGGGAGAAACCCACATTTTCCCAATGATAAATATTTTGGCCATGCCAGGCTCAGTAAACAGTCACACTACCAGCTGAGGTAAAGTGTCGGGCCACACAACATGTATGCTACATGGTGTTCAATCTAATTTGTGTGTCACGGCAAAAGAACAAAAGAAAGTCATATCCGCACTTGTATGTAGTCATATGTTAAGAATTTTCCTTTTGTACGTACCCCCAGTATAGTAGGATTCTGGTGGTAAGGAACTTTTAAAAACTTTTTTTTTTGTGGTCATGAATGATAACATTTTATTAAATTATTGTCGACCTCGGTGGTCGTGGGGTAAAGTTCTCGCCTTAGAACCTAATGTTTGTGGGTTCAAAACCCAGCCAGGGTCAACAGATTTTTCTTGATCGGTAAAAATCCGTAGCACACGTTCCTTCGCAGGAGAAGTAAATCCATCAGTCTCATGTTGATTGTGGCATGTAAAAAGAACCCTGGAAGGTATGTGAAAATATCATTCCTGGCAAATTTAATAGGCCTTTTCACTCTCGCTCAGTGAAATTCTTGTGTGCTGATATAATCAGTCAGTTCAGAAAGTGCACATTAAATACCTTAATTTTTTTTAAATATTAGTATTCATTTATAAGCATTGGATTTTTACTTTTTTAGCACTGCATATTACCATGTGTTAAGGTTATTCACAAACGTACTAATTATGCTAATGAGTTAGATAAATGTATTTAATGGGACCTCTGCTGTAGAACACTTGCCACTAATTTGTCTATTCTTTTTTCAATTGTATTACTTAATGTTATTCGCATGCAGGAGTCGATTTGGATTCGCTTTTGCTGCTTTGTTTTAATAGTTACCATTGTGGAAAATCCATTTTCACATAAATAGGTAGAAACAAAGGGAAGCAAATTTTGAATGGCGATGGTAAACAGATGAGGATTATTTGTACTATCCTATTTAAAATAATTTACTTCAGTAATAAGCAAATAACATTTTTAATGGCTTTTTTGAGGACCCCCAAAAAACCTTTCATGGCCCCACCAATTAAGAATCACTGCCTTAGACCATGCAGCCACTGAAGCAGGTTGTATTGAAATTATCTAGTAAAAGTAACAGTGGCATATAACATATTATTAAAGTATATATCAAAGTAGTTTTATAAACTTTTGTAATATTGTTCTTTCCATCAAATCCATACTATAGCAATATAATTCATATAGTACAACCATTAACTCAGATTAGTATTATTACTAACATTATAGGTTATTAGCACCTGGGTCTCAGGTTTGAAGAAAGATTTTACTTGGAAGCATCTAGAAGACAATAAGCTTTAAAATTGTGAGCTTTTTTTCATTAATATAGTTACATGAAAAAAAGCAAGTCTCACAGAAGTATGCAGGGTCATGCGGAACCTTTTCATTGCCCATAGTCACCCACCTTAAATAAAACTCTATGGTGTCAGCCCACGTCATGTTATATAAACCAAGCAACCACCTCTTGTTGGCGATGATAGTGCCAACATTTGCGAATAGGTGGTGTTATGGGGTCAGCACAATGAACTATCTCATCAATAATCTCAGTTTTCTAGACAGGAGCCATTATTTTTACATTCAAGTAGCTCCCCATTTGTCGTCCTGAGGCTGAGTTGACCCTGTTCCAGACCCAATGATTCAAAGAAAATCTGGAAGCGCAAGGGATCGAACCTGGTACCTTTGTATCTACAGCCAGGAACTCTGACCACTTTTCAGTATAAATAAAACAATATAATATTCATAAAGAGGTAAGAGCTTTCTCTTGAAGAAAATCGATTGCTACCACCCAATCCCCCGACCTAGGTTTCATTCTATAAGAACTCATCAGGAGGAAGTGTGAAACGTAATTTCCTTAAAGAGGAAACAAAAAACATAAGGGAGAAAAAGAAAATTAGTAAAGAATGATAGGACACCTTGATAAGAACATTTAAAAATAATGTATAACATAAAGAACAAACACAGCAAATGGACATCGGATATAAATGTATAATAAATATTTATTTATTATTTGTTAAATAGATTTATTATATAGGTACTCATATCCGATCTTAATAAAATTGGTGTTAAATATATTAACAAAAAACCCATTAATAGTGACTAACATAAAAGTCCTCCGCCTCATGAAATAGAAACTATTAGTTGAATTTGTATTTCTATTTACTACCCTTCAAATATTTCGAGCTAAGTTCACTACTTTTGTTAATGTCGGACATTAATGACAAGAATAGTAACCGAGAGAAACATTTACAGCTTTGTGAACAAATTAATTGAATCCCTCATATTTTAGGAGAACTGACTAGAAATAATTGTGTTTTTACTCACGTGGCAACATGTTTGGTGCAAATGACACAAGCTTTAGAGTTCTGTATGCTCACACGACATGTCATAGGATAATCCTTGGAGCACAAAGAATCATTTTCATTTAAAAGCCTGAAATCAACAAATGTCACATGTACAAACAATTAAATCAAGTACTTGAGATAAAATCAAATCATAAAATATTCATGCACCTATTATAATATTTACTTATTGTACCACTACCAGTGGCGGTTTGTGTATGTATGAACACATATGTTAAGTTACTTTTTGAGAACTTAGTAATTTGTAAGCAGGTCCACCCTTAGCAGACGTGGGGTCCTGTGCAAACTTTGTTTACGGGGCCCTCAGTTATCTCCCTCATCCTCCTCCTCCCCCCCCCCTACCCACAATTTTTTTTTTATTAATGTTATTATAGTAGTTTGCACCTATAATCCAATTTTCAAAACTTGTCATGTTCATGAGACATTACTACACAGTCTAAGTACAACACATGACTAAAGTATATTACCACCACACTCCAAGTAAATTTTTAATGTAGCACAAAAAATAGATGATTCACGTGTGCCAATTGTAACAATGATACAAATACATTTTAAAGTTTACTAAAAATAAATTGAGGACAACTATGGAACCGTAATAGGTAGCCTGCAAGCAAATATTTCCCACACTAACTTGTGTTTTCTCTTTGTTGCCTGAGCAAGTGTGGGAGCCTATGTGGCCGTGTTGTTTGCACATGCCTAAGGGTGACCCTGTTTGTAACAATTTTGTTTTTTAAAACATGTAGCATGTGGAAATATTACCAAAGGGCATGAAGCACCACACAATGTTGGTTGGTTGCTAAAGGCCAGCATAACGGAGTTCTTTTATTTGCCTTCTTACGACAAACATTAATGGGTTAAATTAGAATGCTACAGTGGTCTAGGTCAGTGGTATTAAATCCAGGGTACTCGCACCGTTGGGGATATGTAAAATTTAATATTATATATAAAATATATGTATGACCCCCTCTTGTGGTCTAGTGGTAAGAGTTCCTGGATACAGATCCATAGCTCTTTGGTTCGATCCCTGGCACCTCCAAATTTTCTGTGAAGAAGTGGGTATGGAACGAGATCAACTCAGTCTCATGAGATTAATGGCCTGAGGATTCATTGGTATATGACACCCTATATCCACAGAAGTTGGCACTATCTTCGCCAACAGGTCACTCAGTCACTATGGCTCAGTTTCCGGCTGAAGCCATGAAGTGTTTTATATATATATATATCTTGGATGCAGTGTATTTTATTTATTTTAAATGTAAATTATGGAATATATATAGCTTGCATTATGGCCCAACAATTTGGGGGTAAAGAGTTGAAGAAAAAGTATATCTGGGGGTATGTGAACAAAAAAAAGGTTGGATAACACTGCTCTAGATTATCTTTATCCATTGTAGATATAGTCATCTTCTTTACAAAGTAGCTGAACGGTGAAGAGATGGATACAGTTTAGATCTGTAGAGGTGGGAATACAATCAATCATAACTTGTATATGTTACACCCCAATAGTTAACGTGCCCATTTCATTAATTGGGCAAAAACTTCTGCTCATCCCGTGAACAGGCTTCCTTGCTTGGCCATTTCACAAACTGGGCAAAACTTGCATTAACTCTTGCCATTGGCTTTTCATGAACTGGAACTTATTTTACTATCTACTAAAAGCTTAACTGAAATTAGTTTTAAGATATTATATTAAACTAACCCAAACTAACTTAACCTAACCTTCCATTCCTAAGCAATTAAAAGTTAAATTAACTTAAAGACCAAACCTGTTGTTTACTTGTCAATTTCACAAAATGGGCAAAAACTCACCCGGTTCATTAATTGGGTAATGATTGGAGCTGCCCAGTTGATGAAATTGACTATTTTTTGCCCAGTTCAAGAAATGGTCAGGACTCAGGAGAGGCAAGGTCACAGAATGGGCAGCAATTTGCCTGATTCATGAACTGGGAAAATTTATGAATGGGGTGTAACATATAGCAGCAATATTAGATCTATTTGTAAGCATATAGATTTATCTGTAGTGTATTATAATCTATCTAGAAGCTACCAAGAAACAATAATGAACAGTTGGTGCTATTAAACTATTAGAGGAGGAAGCTTGAATGTGGAGCATGCAGTGAAACGGGCGTGAAAGCATAGAACTAAGCTATTTGTAATTGCAGCAGGTAGCCTAATGAATAAAATTACAGTACCTATTCTTCTTCTGGGTATCTGTTGTATGCGGTCTCCAATGCAATTTATTTTTGAAAATTTTAGTGTTTAGAGGCCTGTCGACACAATGAAGTCATTAGGGTCTAAGAAACTAAGTTAATACTAAACAGTGTTTCATCAGAGCACAGCCCTTGATGTATAAAAAAAAGTTAGGTGTAATTGTATCCTAAAGATTACAATAGTCCTGTGTGGGTCTTCAAGTAATTATGCATTTTAAAGGCCCTTCAATTGTATTGTTATCCAACTAAAGTCTACAGTACCTAGCTTGAAGCTTACTGTAAAGCTTACTGTACTTAAAGGTTTGAAAGATGATGGTAATAAGTTAATTTCAACTCCTTGAGTTAGGGTTTTCAATTTTTTTAGTTTATAGGTGGTTGCAAAATCCACTTTTTCAATTTAAAGCCAAGATGAATCAAATTATATTAAATATTCCTAAAGCTGAATCTAAATTTGAATATTTTTGCTAATGTTTCTTGTTGGGGAAAAAATTATGTATATTTTTATAGCTCTAGATATTAAATATGTTTTACAAAATAATTTTTTTGGAATAGTGTTTATCATATTTTGGCTTAAGCTGTTAATCAAGTAGTCTAATTAGCACAGCAAGCAATTCAATTAGGTAAAGCAGAGTTTTGTCAAGTTAACATTAAATTGTAATGATCATAATAGAATGAAATACCAAAAATTGAAAATAAATGTGTGTTTAGGCTTTCCATATCTTTATTGGTGAGGCTTTGTAATAATAATATAATATTATTAACACCGCATCACCACCCTTTCGGGTTATACGCACTTACCCTAATGTGTAATGGTAGGGCGATTGTGAGATGAAATGGAGGACCTACAGTTTAACGTGGGATCCGAACCACGGTGGAGGCCTGGCATTCCTCACATTTAGGCTTCATAATTGTGTAAGCCATTTTTTTAAAAAGCGAAGTCAAAGTTTTTGAAGCTTTGCACACCTCTAATCGTTTTGATCAAATAATAATTCAAGTCCATGGGGTTTGTGTAAAAGTAAGTCAGTAGGAGCCACTTTTTTAATTTTGACATAAAATTAATCCATAATTATTTTTATCCCTGCCTTGAGATCAAGAGAAAATATTTTTCTTCTGAAAACACTGTGTACATTCTCTTTGATACCAGGGTAAGTTATCTGTTATGATTAGGTACCCTTTTCATAACTTCATGACCACATTCAGTTGCAGTGAGAAAATTTTAACTCATGAGAATGGTCCTACTAACAATTTGTATTTGGTAAAAACTGTAAACATGTAAACCTAAAAAATACAAGTGTGTGATGTTATATATAATCCAGAAAAAATTTCACAAAGACATAAACATGTGTAGTAAAGTGTGTGATATGAAATTTTAGAATACTTTAATAGCAGTAAAATTAGGTGTAGCACATCATAAGTTTATAAAGGGGGTGGCCACGTAAAATTTGTTAGCCAATAAATATATCATATTAATTATCTTCACTTATAGATTTTGTTTCGCCATAAACAATGACCCAAAAAAACCTTATGTAATATGAATTCTGACTCCTCTCGCCCTCATTAGAAAACATAAGAAAATAGTGACACCCCCTTCCTCAAAAACCCTTACCTAATTTAAGTGTAACCCCAAATTTTGGTGGTTCCTGGAGTTTGTTTTCCAACTAACCTTGCCTGTGAAAATATCATGATATGCTTGCAGTTGCCCTGATGCATGTACAAATAGGGTTGCCCTAGTGAGATTGTCAGTGCAGCCAAATGCACATCCTGCATGTTGGCCACTTGAAAAGGACCCATGCCCCTCTTTGTACCCCAATCGCGGATAACGGCACTATAGTCAATGCATGGCTCGTGTCGAGTGTCAATGTAGAATGTTGAACCAATGTAGAAAAAACCAGATTTGTAAATTTCCTAAAACAAACATATGAACAAAAGTTTCACAGGCATCTAAACACCTTAGTTGCCGACACTTGGTACCTACTGGGAACTGCTAATTTAGATCCACTTTGGACATGTCATTGCCAAGTGATGTTCTACTTAAATAGGTTTCAACTGGAGTTAATGAGAACTTTTTAGGGGGGTCATCTAAAATTGTAAAAAGAAACCCTCGCTATCAACTTTTGAAAACTACTCAAATATATAAAGTTTTATGGTTCCTTGTAACTTTCGATCTTGTTTGATCCTAGGCAATAAAATAATTAAATCTAAATTTGTGTGATGGGTTTGTCCTATGGGAACTGGCACATCAATGGATAACAAAGTCTAGAAAACCACCCAACCTGAATATTTATCAACTATTCCATGTTTAAACTCTGTTGTATCATTAAGGCTGATTACCCATTGGTCGAAACAAAACCAACATCAAATAAAAAACAAGACAAACAAGAAAATCTGCTCAACGAAGAAATTTACATTACTTTTAAATTTGAGCATCCCCAAAGACCAAAACTTTGTTTTAAAAGAGGATTTTTGTTTCTCGAACATTGAACAACCATCTGAAAAAGTTGATCTGTACAATGTTAAATGGAAATGTTTGAATAACAAAGCAAACTACGCCTGTGCAATTTACCCACTTTCTCTACATTTGTGAATAATCCTGTGGTCTCACAATCTTGTGTTTGCGTTTTAGTATATTTATGATTTATATCATCAAGGCAGAAGAGACTATATGTCATAAATTGGATGAGACCAAAATTTGCGTTTATTCTCAGCCTCTTCATCTTCAAGTAAAATAAGACAAAGCATAGAACAGATAACTAAATCCACATCTTCTTTGTCCGTCACCATGCTGGCTACTGGAGGAAGTTTGTTTTGTTCATGAATTTCTTGTTTTGTCTGATGATGATATTCCACAGTATTGAAGAATTATTCGAGGCAGTGTTTCGACCAGTGGTTGAGTGGCTTAACACTAGCTGATATCCACGTATAGCAATAGCAGAATCTCACAGGAATTTTTAATCAACCAGAGAAGTGTTCATCCTTCAACAACTAAATTAGCAACACTGAAGCCAACTTCCTGTTCAGTCTACTTTTTCTGAGGAAGAGGTCATATGGCATTGAAATATTGACGTGTTAGTATTTTTTTCCTTTTATTTGTGCTTTATTTTTTATCATTCTTTATATTTATTTAATAACCTAATATAATCATAACATGCTTATTACACTTTATTTCATACATCCTAAGCGTTTATTTAAAAGACCTGGAATTAGGATTTGTGTGTTTGGTGTCATGTCCTATGATAAGTGGGATAGTATAAATGTGTGTCTACTACAAATTAAATATATTTTGACAAAAAACACATTTTGTTATTAATAACGTATATCATAATTATATCTTTAATATTTAAAATCTAATTTTTTCATCTTCTTATCTTAGATAACAATCATAAACTTAAACAACATATTTTAAGGAAAGAGGATGAAAAAAGTATATCTTAATACTTTAAGGAAAGAGGATGAAAAAAGAATATCTTAATACTTTAAAGAAAGAGGACGAAAAAAGTATATGTTAATACTTTAAAGAAAGAGGATGAAAAAAGAATATCTTAATACTTTAAGGAAAGAGGATGAAAAAAGTATATCTTAATACTTTAAAGAATAGAGGATGAAAAAAGTATATCTTAATACTTTAGAGAAAGAGGATGAAAAAAGTATATCTTAATACTTTAAGGAAAGAGGATGAAAAAAGTATATCTTAATACTTTAAGGAAAGAGGACGAAAAAAGTATATGTTAAAGAACTTCGACATCCCTTGAAACAAGAATGTGAAAACCAGAACGTAAATGGGTGAGAAAAAAACCTTCTAGCACACCACCATTAATTAAAGTCTGAACTCCCACGTTAGAATTTACTACACAACCCAGGCTGTCAATTCTGTTGGTCACATATTATGTTCACCTTGGCCGTCTTCTTGGGTATGGCGTGGGTTCTCGCTGCACTCCACACAAACCAAGTTGTCACTGCTACACTTAATCTCGTCTCGGAAATCTGCCAGAGTCATAAAGCCTATGGCTGTGATTTCCTGTGAAAATTTACTTTACATCAATCACTGTTTCCATCCTGTGGCTTGGGTCAGTTTTTTATTCAAGCCATATATTTTCCAATAATGGCTTGCTAGGCCTGTCTTAGCTTCATATACCTTAAAATCGAACTTAAGACAAAGACAGGAACAACATCCAGTCCCCAGCCATTAATTCATCACTGTGAAAGGGTAAATCCACATTTCACCAATAATAAATTTTTCGGTCATGTTGGGAATCGAACCCGAAACGCTTAGCTCAGTAGACAGACACGCTACCAACTGAGATCCTATGAATATAATTGTACCTATATTGTTTATGTCACTCCTTTTTGATTAGAAACTAATCCTTTTATATTAATTATTTTTCAGATTTAATAATTTAACTTTAGATTCTCCCCTATAATGTATAAGGCTAAGTTAGAAAGAGGAAGTTTGGATATTTTCACTAGTCTGAATGGTTTTAGAGACAGACTTGAGTTGCTACCCACACATAATATTTTTTGAACACCTGCTAGTTTGAATTCTAAGAAATCACATTTTTCCCATGCAATACTTGTAACATAGTTACTAAGTTCAAGACAAAAAACCCTCTGATTTGTAGAAAGTGATGAGCACGTGATATTTTGGGTTGCTGAACAAAGGGAGGCACACACACATCTACTGACCTGTGTCTCAGCCCAGTCATCAAAAACTAATATCGGAGTAATATGTAGTTGTTGACTGATATTAGTTCAAATGGTTTTTAGTACCACATCTTACAACCCGTTTGGGTTGTACGCCTAAATACTAATTAAGCTTATGTGTTAAGGATTAGCATGATTAAATTGAGAGGAAGTGTACTGGCATTAGCTTGGAGGGAAGTTGAAAAACCATTTAGGGAAAACCACCCCCGGTTAGGGTTATAATTTTACCCATCCCAAAAGAACCTACCAGGGTTTTTTTTTTTTATTATTGTATTTTGCATGTAAGCAATTGTCTGATCGTTTTTTAAAAATGTTTAGCTTATTTCCCTTTTAATAATTAAAATTTGATTAATTACTTTAAATAAATATGTAACAGGTCAATTAAAAATTGAACTAAACAAACTCGGCATAGGCTGTGATAAACAAATGTTACTTGCTTGGGTGGCTGCATGGTCAGATTCGAGATTGGCTACATAGGTAATAAAATACCTAGGAATGATAATTGTATTTTATAGCAATATAACTGCTTAAGATTGGCATACCTGCAAGCACCTTGGATCCCAAGTGGCACGTCCCTCTTTATGATGTGGGAATGGCTGGTATAATTTAATCATCACAAGGATTTCATCTAAAGGAGTCAAGTCTGTTCGTCCCCTTGGTTTAGGTGCCTTCACAAAACAAATTGACTATTATTCCTAAATAATCTTCCATATATATTTTCAATAATAGTATTTATCTGAGGTTGAGAGGAAAATAATGTTTCTGTTTTTTTTACTATTTAATGATTGCCTACATTTTAAGAACTAAAGGTTAGGAAGGCATAAAAAATTGCCTCTACTAGAAATTTGTGACATATATAAATGTGAGTCAATTATATGCCTCTACAAAATTAAAATTAAGAAATAAAAGTAGGGCATTTGCCTCTCGTTTTGCCCTTTTCCCACAGTTGCAAATAATTTTCATCAAAGATGCACTAAACACATGGGCTGAATTTTAAGATTAGGATTACAACTTTATATTCAAAAGAAATATCATAATGATGATTAAATGTGATCTAAAAATTCTTAAATGGAAAAAAAAAGTTACAGAAATAATAGTATCAATAGATTATAATGCTATCCCCAAAATATATATCTTGGTGCGCAACTAGTCTGGGTGCATACCTGTAGCGTCTTAAAGAATGGAGAACTTCTAGCCTCCCTCTTGGTGTGAACCATCACTTCAATATTTTTCTTAAAGAATGGAGAACTCCTAGCCTCCCTCTTGGTGTGAACCCTCACTTCAATATTTTTCTTGAAGAATAGAGAACTCCTAGCCTCCCTCTTGGTGTGAACCCTCACTTCAATATTTTTCTTAAAGAATGGAGAACTCCTAGCCTCCCTCTGGGTCTGAACCCTCCCTTCAATACTTGTCTTCACTGTACATCATAGGTTTTGACCTGGACAATGGTGCTACAACAAAATATACTTTTTAAACCCATTTCCTCCTTCATAGCCGAAATGAAAGTATGAAAAGACTTGTTGATTGAGAAACAACATTTATTTGAATCACTAATTAGGAATACTAATAATATTTTTTTTTAATGTTCAAAGCGTATTTTTTAAACTGTTGTCAGTTTGTCTATGCTTATTATTGGTTGTAAAATTTACATCCTATATATAATACTCGAAACTTGAAGATTAAGATGGATGGAAGGTAACGCAAGCTAAGATCAATAAGTTTTGCAATTTTTTTATAGTGAAATACTTTTTTGGCCAAAATAAATAGAATACTGATTCAGTGGAAATATTTAGTTTAATTTTATATTAGAGATAGGCCAAATCATATATTTCTTGAAGCCAAATCCTAAGTTTTCTTTCAAGTCTCTAATCTAAATTCAAATCTTCAAACTGTAAAACTTTAGTCTAAGTGAAAATATTTAAAATCTAATTTAAAAAAAAGTTGTGTAAGGCATGGTGCCACTGAAAAAATATATTTTATTTGTCATGTCTATTTATGCCATAAACAACAAAGAGAACTTTTTTTTTTGTAAATTAATTTTATTGATACAATGTTGTCCATTTTACTTTAATGCTACCCCACAGGTATAGAAAGTAGTGTGATCATCGAAAAAAATTGAACTCGAGATTTTGATGAATTTCGAAGTTTCATGACCCCCCCAAAACCGAAAAAGTGTTTTTTGCATTCCTGTCTGTCTGTACCTTGGAATAAAGCCTAAACTATTTTACCAATCTGGCTAGACTTGTTATCTAGGGTTTTCATAGGTTTGCCTCAAGGGGTTTTTGGATTTGGATATCTAATCCTAAAATTAAGGGTAGTTTCCTTAAGGGCGAAAAGAGTAAAAGTCGATTTTATCAAAATCAGTTCTAACAATTTTGATTAAAGTTCATATCTAGGCGTTGATTAAGATTATAAATAAAATGGCTATTTTCATTTTTCCATGAAAATGACTTTTAGGGTACTTTAAAAACTTTTGTTTAAAATATATATTTATAAAACCAATAGGTTATGAGATATTGGCAAATATATTAATACAATTTTGTGTTCTCTAGTTGTGAAGAGATACTACTTAAGTTTTAACATAATAACTATCTATAACTACCATAGAATAAGTAAATAAGTAAGTCTCTTCAAAAGCTTATGTTATTTTTCCTCTAACCTCCTAGGGGAAATGTTTGTACAGCAATGATCTATCTCTATCATTTAAGACTCAATAGTCAATATTTACCCTTTTATTGCTCTAAATTTATTAGTCCAAATATACAAATGAGGACTTTAATTCTTTAAAAATAAAATTATAAAATTTAAAACCGGGAGTCAAAAAATGTTTTACGTAAGTATGGCACAATTTTTGAGTAGATATCTCCATTTTTAAACAACAGAGCGAGAAAGTCCGCACAGAGTTTCGTATCAGTTATTTTGATTTTGTTACTATCCAAACTACATAGGTCTATAATATACTTAATGTTAGCAATTGTTTAAAATTGTTATTTGAAGGTCTTCATGATTATATTTGAAATACTTTTTTAAGATTTTTATGAATCTCAAATCTGTCAAATACCATAGGATTTGAGCGCCCCATTATTTCATACTTATAATGTTTTAAGTTATTCTTTATATACTGTCATGGGCATTGTAGAATTTGAAGAGGACTGCTTATCTTGATTTTTTTTAAATTATGTTCAAAGGCCGTGATGCTAATGACAAATATTAAAGTACTATTGAGGTTACAAGAAAATAAACTAAACATCTACTAAATATTAATTTTTTTATTTGGTCAAAAAAAAATTGCTATAAAAGTCTACTGACCTTATCTCACATTTCCTTCCATCCCACATCCATATTTAACAAAAATAAAATAAAACCAGAGTGGCTATCTTGTTTCATATTATTTAAAAGTATTTTATTGGAATCTTCATGCTTTGATTGTACCACAAATCATATCTATATTATTAAAATAAAGAGTTTGTTTGTCGGTCTGTCATGAGCATTGTGCGATATCTACCCCCAAGGGCGTTGAAAGAGGGTGGGGGGTGAGTTTGGACCTCCCCTGGGATTTGTTGAACCCTACTTAAAGGAGGTCTACATAAATATTTATAAATTTATTGTTTCGGTGTTTTACTCTTACTACAGTTTTAATTGTCTATGTCACTAACCAAATACCATACTAGTTACTATTTTAATATTCACCTTCAAGATGCACCTTGTAAAATTTCCTATTGTAAAATTAGCTCAGTCAACATTTCAAATACCTTTATTCCCCTACATTCAATATGGTGTTGGGAAACAAAGGAAATTTCTTGGAATGAGCCAATTAAGTGGGGTCCAAGAAAAGGAGGCAAACATTTTTGCTATCACCTGTAAGATCTTACTTGAGGGATTATAAATATTAAAGAGCAGCTTAGATAAAATAACAAGTGTCAGATATGTAGTTTATAGCTTATATGAGTAGGTTTACTAACCTTCCCCCAACAATTTTTTCAACATATCTACTTACTCAAAATATTATTTTGTACAGTGGAACCTGACTAATTCGAACTTTCGTGATTCAAAATCGTCTTTAATTCGAATTTTTTGCCCAGTCCCGTGAATTCTGTATCAAAACAATGTTAAAAAATCATGGATAATTCGAATTTTGTTTTGGTTAATTATTCAAACTTTTCGTAAGTTGTAATGTACTATGCAGTATTGTTTTCCTACTTCTAGTTGTGGCGCCATGTTGTTCCATTTTTGGAAACAGGGGAGGCGCGTTGGAATGTGATCAGTACCCTTCTTCAGGCCCCCGGCCACCAACCCACACGTCTTTGTTTACACACACAGTTCTGTATTCCGTTAATCAAGGTCGAACCTCTCGAGCGGTTACGTGCGCTGTTCTTAGTGATTTGGTCATAGCGATATTCTTGTGACGGGCGAGTTTATTTTGTTTTGTTGTTTTGTTTTAGTTTTATTTAGTACATACTGTACAGTAGTGTTTGTGTGTATTGTGATGTCACTGTCCAAGCCACAGACGTATAAATCATTAACTTTAGCCAAAAAAAAGTAGCTGTGATAAAAGGAGTGGAAAAGGGAATTCCTTTTATTAAACTTATTTAATTCAAGTTTTTGAATAGTTTTTTTTCCTGGTCCCTTTAAGTTCGAATTATTGAGGTTCCACTGTAAATATAAAAAGTTTCAACTCATACACAAAATGTTATCCAAATTGCGTGGGTGAAGTGGGAAACCATTTAGAAGAAACTACCCTCAGTACACTCAACCGGGATTCAAACCCCAACATACCCGTCACCAGCAGGCAGAAAACCATACTTAATGCTCTTAATCATGAGCTCACAGGCACGGGTAGTAATAATGTAAGTGCTGGTAAAATTAACAATATTATACTAGCTAATGTATATGTTTTAAGGTGGGGTGCTAGTGAGCACGAATTTAGTGCGCTAATTTTGCAGTTTTTATAGCATAAACATTTTTTGGCCAAAATAAATCAAATATTTCTTCTATAGAAACATAGAGTTTAGCTTTCTGCACATGCTAATCTCAACAGTTCTTGAATATCTCTCATGAGCATAGCGGTATTTGGTGACAAACTTTTTAAATGAAGAGAAAAAGTTGTCACTAAATTCCAGGACACCCTTGACAGATATTAAAGAACTATTGAGATTAGCATGTGCGGAAAACTAAACTCTATGATTCTATAGAAGAAATATTTGATTTATTTTGGCCAAATAAATGTTTATTCTATAAAACTTTGAAAATACTGCCCTAAACTCACGCTCACTAGCACCCCATCTTAAGATAACATTATTACCAAATTATAATATAATTTTGTAAACAAAACGCTTTCTTTTTGAACATATATTTTTTAACTCTCATATTTAAAGAAAATATTGTAACTATGAAAAAATTCCACCCCGAGATTATGATGGGTATTGATATATTTTAATGTGCCTCCGAACCCAAAAAAGTGTTTCTAGAAATTCTGTGTGTTACTCAGTTTGTTTGCCTGTAGACCTATCTGGTGCCACAACAGAAGAGGTTTGATGGATTTTGTTCAAACTTGATATTAAGGCACTATATGGTATTGGCTTCATGTGTTTTTAGATTAATTTTCAACTATAGTTCTTGTTTATTTATATATATTTTTGAAAAATTTGAATTTTTTTGAAAATGTCTCTAAAAATTTTGTTTAAAATATGTATCTAGGGTGTATTTGAGATGAAAAATTATATTGTATATCTTTTTGGGGGGAAATTCGCGTGACGGTAGTTTCCTAACAACTAATTTTTTGAAAATTAAATGTTTATCGAAAATTTATCCATGATTTTGTTTAAAATGTACTATCATAGGAGTGTTTTACATGACGAACATCAATGCATACTTATTTTCCAAGAAAAATTAATTTATAAGTAATTTAAATAAGACTATTATGTTTGAATTCAAAATATTTTGAAAATGGCTTTAACGCTTTTTGTTAAAATTTGATATCTAGACAGTGTTTTACATTATAAATAGCATGGGTGTAGAAAGGCCAGGTTTGGGTAAGGAGAGCCCGGACCTCCTTGAAATTGTATGTACCTTCCCCGCACTCCCTTCACTTCCCCACTGGCGGATAGAATATTTATGTGTAAAAACTTTTATAGGCTAAAGGTATGGTACAATTTTCTAGTGGACCCCCTAGAAAAATTAGCTTTCTACACCCTTGTATACCACATTTAAAGGTATGAAATTTTAAAATCAGTAGCCTATGTGTATAATGTTAGTACCTTGACGCTGTAATTTTACGATTTTGACTTTTTTTTTATTAGCTAATTAAAAACTTGGCCAGACACAATAAAAGAAGAGATTTTTTTCTGTTTGAAACAAAGCAAAGTGATGCCCGGAGTATATAAGCAATAAATTGCACGGTTATCCCAGGTACTTATGCTAGTCTTCTATCTTAGGTATCACAATAATATCTATCGTACAGAGAGGTTTGAAATTTAAAAATTAAAAGCCCCCTGTGCTTGGATTAATTTTTTTTAGTTAATTAAAAACTGGGTTGAAAGTAATTAAATGAAGTTTTTTATGTATGTTTGAAGCAACGTCGGGTACTTCAGCTAGTTTTAAATAAAATAGGAATAATGTTTTTTGTATGTAAAACTCAGACTATAAAAAAACATAACTTTAACGGTTGTTTTCTATGGGTTGCAAACATGGTATCTTAACTTACATGTCAAAAACCAATTAATGGTGTTCAAAAACAAGGTGCTTATGATGATATTTGGTCCAAAAAGGAATTCGGTTATTGGAGAGTGGATGAAGTTATATAATGATGAGTTACATATCCTGTACTCATCACAGGACATTGTTAGGATTATTAAGTCTTGTGGATTACAGTTGGCAGGACATGAAGTGCAAATAGGAGAGTCTAGAACCTTGTTCAAGGTATTGACTGGCAAACCCAATGGGAAGAGGCCATTGGGAAGACCTAGAAGCAGATGGGAGGCGAACGTTATAATGGACTTGAAGGACATGGGGTCTAATTAGGTGAATTGTATAGAATTAGTTAAAGGTGGCGTACTTTTGTAACTTTCTTCAAGTTCTTACTAGTGCCATAGAGTAAGTGCTTTATATATTATATGCAGGGTATGGATACTAAGCTAATGCTGATGTACACCAAACACCAAGATAAAAATGACTGTATGTAGCAAGTTATTTTAATTAAGTCAGTTTTAAGATGAAACTAGAACAAATATTGATTTTATGACTAAATGTAATAACTTACCACCCTCAGTAGGCCTTATTCCAACCAAGATTCGACTTTGATCTCCCCGTCATTGGCAATCTAGTCTACTGAGAAAGTAGCGCATTAGACCATGCAGCCTCCGAAGTAGGAAAATAGAAGTTGAATACATATTTATTTACATATTATATTATGTTGGTCCTATTTTATTTATTTGTATTTTGTAGCTCTTTATAATGTTAACTATAATTAACAATAAAAATATTGTTTTTTTTATTATTTAACTATTTTATTTTATATTACTTATCATAAGCGATAGCCGATAAGCCATAATGCATGCATGCATACATTATAATCAAATTCTAGATCCTACATGGTTTTAATACCATAAAATGGGGGCTAGCAGCTAACATAATTGATACTGTACATTGGCTATTTTAAAATCTCAGGAATAAAAGATACACATAATGAGCAAAAAATATATCGAACAGCCTCTTGGGATGGAGCTCATTTGTAAACCAAGAAATATTGAAATATAGAAATATTGGTCTGCCTACTTGTATATAATAGGTCTACCAAAATTTGTAAAAAAACCTTATAAATAACAGTTAGGCGGTGCTCTTTTCTCTATGAACAGACCACATTAAAAGAGATGATCCATAATCTACACTATATGAAGTGCCACAACACCAAATAAACTTTAAAATTTAATATTGTTATTTATTTTGTAAGATCATAAATCAATCAAGTGATAAGACTCCTATAAAACCATAAAAAAAATGTTAAGAGTCTGATTTTGGTTGGAAGAACAGTTTAAAAAATTCAAACATAATTTTTGTGGGCAACATTCATAACATTTTACTACATATCTTATTTGTGTTATTTTATAGGTATTGATAATACCGGTATCTGTCAAAAATAACATGGTTTCATAATAGCCTATGAATATACTAAAATTGTTTTAGTAACTTTAGTAACTAACCCACCAGATACTGTTCATTCTACCAAAATCGTAGTTGGCTATACTAAACACATCTTCAGTGCTCTGTAGTTTCAAAATATTTTACTTATTTTAATCATTTGTTAAAAATATTGAGATCTAGGGGAGCAGGGTGGATGAGGGGTTTGTAACGAGAGAGCAAGTTCCCTACTTATCTGTACCCATCCAGGTTGTATATATTATTTTCAATCTAGAAATTGGGTTGTGTGAATACATTTGTTCCAAATAAAAAATGGTACCTATCAAACAAGTAATGTATTTTTTTTTAACTATAAAAACCCAAACTCTTAATATATGGTTAGAACAGTCTGATTTTGACCAGACTAAGTCTTAAGTTGTTCCGGAAAATTCCTGGTACGATACTTAGAGTGATGCCCTACAAAGTAGCTATCCACCATTCTTTTTGGAACAAAGAAACTTTTTTTTTCCCTAAAGAACCGTTTGTGTAGTTTGGTTCTGATGCACCCTGAAACGTTAAAGCCTGATTTTGTTTTCACAAGATATTAGTATCAGTAGGCCTAGTTATTATTATTTCAAAATAAATTAGGCCTATATTTTCAGTACTATTCTCAAAAATGGAAACTAATACAAAATTTAAACTCAGGAATGATTGACATCGAACATTATTTACCTGCAAATATTTTCAAGTTTAGATAATTCTTCAAAAGACATATTTGTGCACATAAATTTAGAAACTTTATCAATTGAAGCTTGATTAAATTTTTTCCTTTCAATTTCTTTATTCACTTTAATTAAAGATCGCATATGAGTAAAGTATGAAACTAAATTTATTTTCTCTGAAAAACATTATGGTTTTTTGGTTCCGTAAACGCTATCCATGTTAAATTATTAACAACACTTTACTTTAATTTCGTGTTAACTGAACTGTGCTTTAAGAGGCAGTTTATTCCAAGTAAATAAAACAAGAAAATCATTTTTATTACGTTTTGAATGCTCCCTCTAAGAAATCTGGCCACACTAAATTGATAAATTGTCCTAAATAAAAATAAGTTCTTGTTTTAAACCAAAAATTACTCTCAATAAATTTTTTTTGTAACATTTTCACAGCTAAAAATATAATAAAATACTATTACAAAGTTAAATGATTATTAGTAGTTTGAATAAATACAATTTATTAGTGGATCCATTTAAAAATTCTATACAAAATATACAACTCATGGGAAATCTATTAAAACATGTATCAAATAATAATAATATGAAAAGGTCACAGAATACCTTAGCCAAATAAAAGGGATAAGTATTTAAATGCAACTCTAATGTTGGCAAGCAGAACCACATTGCTATCGCTCGCAGTGTTAGTGCCGCCAACTAAAATACTAGAAGTGGTAGGTTACACTTGGAACACAGCGCATTTTCTATTGCGGAATTTTAATTAATAAATTCTTATATCAAATTCAACCAAATGTAACTAAATACGTTATTTTATAAATAAACCCAGTTATAAAATGTAAAATCTAGATAAACTCCTGCTTTAAAATAAACGACAAATTGCTAATAAAACAGTAATGGTGAATTGTACAACCATAATACATTACACTTTCTTTTCTATGGACTTCATGCCTACGCATGCGCATTCCTCTGTGACGTCATTTCAAGTTGCTATTAGTGATAGTGCCCCTAACTAGTTTATGGGATCAGCTAGTCCTATAAGAGTGCCGACCCCATGACCCTAGCTATAGTGAAACTGTAAGTGAATTTATGGATTGATTTTGGTAGGAAGAACAGTAGAAGTTAGTCAATAAAGTTCCTAAAACAATTTAAATATACCCATACATCAAGTAATATTATGTGCAGCCGTCTCTTTTGATAGATAATATCAATACCTCTAGAATAACATTAATAATATAGTAAAATGTTTTCAATGTTGACCACAAAGAAATATGTTTGAATTTTCTCTATTGTTCTTCCAACCAAAATCAGAGTATATCACCTATATGATATTGTACGCACGTGCAAGATAGTGCAAAGCAAATAAGGAACCAAAGAGATTAAAATCCCGTTTCATAACACCCTATACTATGTTAAGAAAACCACTAAACTTTTCATTTATTAATACAATCTTATTATTTACATGGTTTATAATAAAATGCCCAATTCATGGAGTATAATATAATGTGGTAGTGCAGTAGGTAAGTTATACTTTGTCAGCAGACTACCTAGGTACATGAATTGCTCTATGCATTCCAACTACGGCTCTTCATATTTTGAAACTCCCATCGCTTTTGACTTCTCACTGTTGATCTCCATGCCATATCTTCTCCCTGTCTCCACCAACCTGTCCATCATTACCTGCAATTCTTTATTTTTGCCAACAATGCTAGATCATCTGCCTATTTTACTGTGTTGATGACGCGTCCTGCTATACGAAAACTTCCACGGTCCTCTAGGGCGTCCCTGATCAGCCACTCTATATAAAAGTTGAAAAAACTGGGTGACAAACATCATCCCTGTCTCACTCCTCATCCTATCTCTACACTGTTGGTCTCGCCATCATTCAGCTTCACCTTCACTCACTGTCCCAGGTACAGGTTTTCAATCAGCCCTTTGACCCTTGAGTTGATGTCGATCTTCTTGAGCAGGGTCAAATCCAGATAATTTTAAAGGGGGTGAGGGAGGGGGTGTTAATTATAAATAACACTCTCATCAAAAATTTAAATCAATTATAGTTTAAAACAGTTTAGATCACTTATGAAGAAACATAAAAGCTAATATATATTATATACCTACTAAATGATATATAATTATTATATTTAATATACTTACAGTATAATTGTTGTATTGTGTTAGTAGCTAAATAATTAAAGATACATAGCTGCTATGATCAAATCATCAAAATATGGAAAAAATTCCTTATATGTCTCCAAAAATATCAATGCATCGTTTCAAAAAATTTCAAGAGCACAACATATTCAATCTCCAGCGACCCTATGGAGAGTGAAATGTGGTTAAATATGACGATTCCTCATCCACATCCATATGCCAAAACCCTTGCTTCATATCGGATACAGTGAACACAGTATTATTCCCTAGTTGACTTGTAATTTCCTCAATAGTAGGAATAATATATTGGGGCCACTTAATTGCCCCTATCAATTTTTTTGGATCCAAACATAGTCTAAGATCCCCATTTGGTTTACCTATGTAATAAAATATCACTCTTGATTTTAAAAAAAAATAGCTCCGCTGCATGAGAACTCTTTCTCAAGACTACTGGGTATTTACACATTATTATGAAACCCCTTTTCTTTGCCTGCCTGGTTGACGTAGTAATTTTACATGATACAATAATGAGAATCTGGTTGATAATGCATGGGGTTAAACACATAAGAAATGCACTTATACCTCAATTTTATATTATATTGTGATGGAACAAGTTTAAAGGTTATCATGAAATAAATAAAATAATAATTTTTTTAATGTTATGTGTTTGGTTATTTATGTGCTCTGAATTTTAGCCTTACCAAAACCTGCCTGTGGAGCCCTGTAAATTTACATATTTAGGTTAACATAATTTACTTAAAACTTGAAACAAATTAAAATTTTTGTGTTCGTAAACTTTATATTAATTTATATAAAATATGTTTTATTAACAAAGTAATGATTACTATATCACCATTTTAATCAACATTAAGTCATTAGATACAAAAAAACTTTTGAAACATTTCAAGTATATATATATAAGTTCAACCATGTCTAAAATTAAGGTACAGAAAGTTTAACATTTACCATTAACCAGATTAGATTTCAATGATGTCTAAAACAAAATAGCCCCACTGATCATAGTTACATATTTCTTTTTTTTTTA